>QLOO01001177.1:0-42284 GCA_003313855.1 Suillus sp. MG131 | reverse complement strand
GGTGTCGTGTAATCGTATTATTGTCACGGTCACGTTACGGTCACATACTATATATAAGCAGTTTTAAAGACGAGTAATGAATGTGATGTAAGAACATTTTGATATAAAGTCGCAAATCCAAGAAGCGTGCAATATACGAGAATGTTCGAGGTCGGCATAGAGAGTTGGTCAAGTTGTAAATATGAATCGGTATCGTACAGGTCGTGAAATGAAGCACGGATAACTATGAAATGGACAATGAAACGCGCGAGGCCCAGCCTACGATCCATGTGTGTGTTCCGCAAGAAAACTGCAACAATTATATTCAAACATATGGAAAGCAGATATCATTACCGTGAAATACCAAGCCCCGAGGTTCCCAAGTTCATGCTCACATCAAAGTCCTCAGCGTTGAACGAAAGCGAGTCAAAGTGCAAGCTGTCAAGCCGCAACTCGAAACTAATATCCCTTGACTGTGTGGGCGAGGGCAACTCCTCGTCGTCACCATCAAGCAGGTCGAGATTGCGACCATACTTGCCCTCGATCTCCCTTCCGTAGTCATCATCAACAAAATGCACCGCAGCGTATGGAACATCGGGATAAGAGAGTGTGCTCGAGGTTGACGCGGATGTGGATGTAGAAGGAACTATAGAAGAGGAGGGAGGTTCTGGAGAAAAGGAAAAAAGGCGGTGTAGCTCATTAACGGAAAAGCGCTTGCGCGATTTCTGAGTGGAGGGGGGGCTGGGTGACGTCGGGCGCTCGTCTTGCTGGAAATCATCCGAAGATACAGGACGCAAGTCCTTCTCTGGACGTTGAAGATTCTGTGATGAGACATGTCGTTTAAAATCCTTGCTGGACTTGGATTCGGATGAACGCGCTCGCTGGAAGTCGGCTGAAGACACTGGACGGCGCAGACTATGGTCGTACGTGGGTGCACAAGGAGTGAGGGGGCGCTCGATGAATTCATACGAGGGCCGGATCTCAGCAATGGAAGGAGTGGTGTCAGAGCCCTTGAGATAAGGCAACGATGTAGTCGTCGAGCTCGAGAGGATTCCCTCCGTGGAGGAAAATGGCTGCTTCTGGAAAAGGCTCGAAAACTTGCGACTCGCCGTTGGCGGCACGTCCTCTCTAGAGTGTAAAACGCCTCTGAAGATACCTGGCATGCTCTCAGTGGATGTCCAAAGGTCCTTGACATGTGATCCGGAGTTGTTTTGCTTGCCACGAGGGAGAGAGACATTCTTTATAGATCGGAGAGCACGGGACGCACGAGCACGGAAAGTCTTTGAGCGCTTTAACTGTGGCTCTTGGCTAGACGTGGACGGTGGGACATGATCTGTGTGATTGGATTTATTGTCCTTTGGACGTTTGACCTTGACGACCTCGATCACGTCCGAGTCCTCTCGCATATCATGCTGAACAATGCGAATGAGGTCATTATTGCGCATGGCAGAGATGATAATATGCTGTGGGTTCTGATTCTTCTCGCTCCTAATGCTAGATGTAGAGCTCCTAGACTGTGGTACAACCACAGGGCTTGCAATAGGCTGCTCATGGTGGAAGGAGGGGGTGGGTTCTGGCTCGTGCAGCAAGAATGGTACATCAAATAAGATGCCGGGCTGGTTAGCAGAGGACACCTCGATGGACCTGCTGTTTTCTGGAGGCGTGTCTGCGTCAAAACAGCACCAAGGAGGGTTTTGCGAGTGCTCTTCTTCGGGGGGTATAACGAAGACGTGAGGCACACGAGCAGAAGGGTCCGTGAACATAATGACAGTGGCTTGAATGAACGACAGCGATTTATAGCAAAACGATAGTAAATGAGCGCAATAGGCGCAATAGCTTTGCGATAGCACTGATGGTTCAATTGCAAGTAAGAGTCAGCCACAATCACTGTTTAACGTTCAACTTCAATTGCCTTTTACGTGATTGTAGGAACCGGATGCAAATCTTACCCTCATCAAATTGTCATGGCACGAAACATGAATATATCTTTCCTGGGCACCTCCAGCGGTGGTGGCCCTTCAATTTCTCGCAACTGTTCTAGCCTTGGTATGGTTTCTCACTTTGTGACATTTCGTGTCAATCTTACAACAGAGGTGACCACCTACACCAATACTTAGTCGCAGACCTCATTGGCGACGGCTCGTTATGGAGTGCGCTTTATCTCTTTAATACTTGACTTAATTAACAAGTCATTGTCAGTGGTCGACTGTGCGGAAGGGACAGTGCGACAATTTCAGATGCAGCATCGCGGCCAGGGAGACCCGGTCCTTAAAGCGTTCAAAGTCGCCAAGTTATTTGTCACTCATATGCATGGTTTGTTTCATCGGATTTATGGCATTGTTATCTTTACTCTGGTGCCCTTTTAGCCGACCATGTAATGGGAATAATCACTTTCCTTAGACATGTCCTCCACCCGCCACTGATAGCTCCCTCTGGCGACCTCCCACCCTCAGACGGTCCTGTGTGTTATGAAGCTTTGCATGATATCCCATGACTGATCCCTCTAAAGCCCCATATCGAGCTTTACGGTCCTGCTGGCCTCCGTACATTTGTTCGTTCAATCTTTACGATGACCCTCACCCACACAGGAGAGCGCTACGTAGTCCATGAGCTGCTGACATCATCCGACACACCTACTTCATGCGATCCTGCTGTGCTTCATCCGAGCGAGTGCCCTGGTCAGGATTTCCTTTGTGATGACTATGGGTTCTGGAAAGGTGTCACAAGTGGCACAGGTTATTACGGTGAAGTTGTAGTTGATGCAGGACCGATACTACATCGAGGTGAGAGATTTAAAATTTTCATATATGCTAATGTTGAATGAATCTGTACAGACCCTTGCATAGGTTATGTCTTCCATGAGCCTGACCCTCCGCGTCGCAAACTTGTCATTCTGGGTGATACATACGATGCATCACCGATTATCCCACTCATACAATCCTCCACAACTACGCCTGTATCACTTCTCATTCATGAAGCGACAGATTCGTACATCTCTCGACAAATTGACCCATCAGCACGGCGAACCAAAGAAGAAGTGGATAACAAGGTTGCGGCAAGGGGTCACTCCACTCCGGTAATGGCAGGCACATTTGCGAAGCAAATTGGAGCTCAAAGAGTCGTTCTGAATCATATTGGTAGCCGGTGAGTATACCATATGCTCTGAGACTGATCTCATTTAACTTGCTTATGTACAATTTTTCAAACGTAATCTTCACACCCACTTTCTGCCCTGCTGCTCATTTACTCGCATATCGCAGATTTCCAGCTCCTAAACAACTCAAAAGTCCTCACGACTCCCGTTTTGCCGTCATCACCGAAATTGAACGACAAGCGAGCGAGGCGTGGGGAGGTGGCGAAGCTGTCGTCGCATACGACTTCATGCGTATATCCATTGCTGCTGATCTGAATGAGGAAGAATTTTGAGGTGTGGCGATGGAGCTGGAGAATGAGGCAGTGTCAATAGAAGGAGTGATCGAGGTGGGTATGGCGAGAGGAAGAGGGCGTGGGAGAGGAAGAGGAAGAGGGACGCCCAGGGGAATGAGCCGTGGAAGATGGCAGGGTCAGTGGAGAGGACGGGGCAGAGGTGGCGGTGGCGGAGATGGGGATAGAGGTGGCAGTGACGGCAGTCTCGGTAAAGGTCAAAAACGCAAGTTTGGGGAATAGGCTTCCGCATCATGAATGATACACGCGAGTTGATATATTTTGAATGCCCTTGGTTTTTCTGGTGCATCCAAATAGGAGCGAGTTCACTATCATGATGTGGAACCAAGTTTACTTGTGCCACATCCAGTCTGTCACTATCTTTTCTACGGTACTAGTCCACTGACCATGGCCCAGGGTACGTTCGGCAGCTTCTCCGAACATCTTTAATTTATGATGTTACTACCAGAAAGGTGGATCAATATGGGTGTCTTGTCAGAAGGCCGCAATCATTGTGTGTGCGTTCGGAATCTGACGGTCACACACGGAGCATGTATGCGGATGGGCCAATCGTGATTTGAGCCGTGATTGTAGGCGATTCTCTTCTATGCTCGCTGGACCCCTGAATGTGAAATCGCTGTCGGCACTTATCACTTAAGCACTGCTATGACACACTGATGTAGTACTAGTCTAGACAGCCGACTGGTATTAATTCCGGTAGACCCATGCAGTGCACTGTCAATTGGTTGAGGTCGCATGCCACTTATGTGGCCGCTTTCGAAAGGATTTGTGGGCTTCTGAATACAGATGGGAATTTGAAAATATTAGGAAGCGAACAACTGTTAACGTTCATCTAGAGTAAGTATAGTAAGTACAAGCATGCATTAGACTTGATGGGCTCGAGCTAAAAATATATCAGAACTTTCAACCAGAAGAATTCCCAGAATTCCTCTTCATAATTATACCAAGGGAACGGTGTATTCACTACTCCCTTCCTACAACTGTTGCGAACAAACCTCCGGCCGCGGCTGCATGACGATCCTGCCATCTCCGCAATCCTTGGCGTGTTTTCGCGCGCTATCATCTCGGGAGTATGTTGACGAGCAAGTGGAACATTTCCACCGCACGAGATGACCAAGAACATGCCTCCTAAAGCCCCCCTTGCGAATGCGACTGTTGCACTTGCCGCCCCAGCAACAAATCCAAAACTCCGGGGATTGTTCGGATCTTGCGTTCGCGGAAATGCGGGGACGAACGTGCATGCAGGCAAAGTGCTCCAAGACGCCGGGGAATCCTCCTTCAATCAGCACCCCGCAGGGTTGACCTTGCACATAATGTCGACAACGAAGTTTATTTGGGCCACCGGATGGTGTGGGAGGAGGCATCAGTCCGCTGTTCCTCGCATCACCACCGACAAGGGCTGGATTGCAGGGGTCGTCTGAACTCTGGGTATCTTCCAAAACGGTCATGGCACCTGCATAATGTTTATCATTAGAATCGATGAGCCGTCTTGAATTAGAACACCTGACCTTGCCCATCACTCGCCAGCGAAAGTGAGCCATAGACGTGTTGATTACCTTCTGCGTCGTGGAGGGAGATATCGAGACCTGGAACGGAGTGCTCATGCTGGAACCATTCGCTACCGAATGACAACAGTGAGGAAGGTCCTTGATGCTCCTCATTACGCATTAAGTTTTGATGAAAGTTGCTGATCATAGGTATGTTGGTTATATCGTCATCAAAGTATTCGCCAGGTAGTGCGTATTCCGGCTGTGACAAATATGTCTCCAGCTCGTTAATCAAGGGGTCATTGTGTTCATATCCAGGCAAGGGCCCGGACGAATCGTCAAAACTGCTAGAAACGGCATGGGATGAACCAGACAACCATCGATTCAGAACAAACCTTTCAAAAGCAAGTTGGACGCCGTCATCTAGAGCGACGGGGATCACGGATTGCAACTCAACATCGTCCTCGTTACAAGGCGGAATGTCCTAAATAGGGCAGTGAGTTCAAGACGCGGCGATCTCGCGGAAAAAGCTTACAGGGATTTCCATGGATATAGAGGTGGTTTGAGCATTTGCTGTCTCCAGTCACTCGCGTTTTTAAAGACATAATGGCGCCTACAAGCCAGAAATTCTGGAAACGCGGTAGAGGGCCTGTTTGCCAGCTACAATACTAAGCCCCCATAATTTGGGTAAACTTCACTGTTCACGTTGGCAAAACTCCCCGTGTTCAACGGCCTAGGTTCATAAAAGGTCGGTAGGAAGATGGTGCGACAGGAGCAGCGGACAAGGCTCATCTCGGCACGGTGATCGTCTTGCCCTAAAGTAGTCAATGGATTGATGCGCGACCACAATTCATGTTGTTCCATGCCACGCACGAGGAAAGCACGCATATGCAACTGGATTACGCCGGCCAAGTTAT
This sequence comes from Suillus sp. MG131, assembly GCA_003313855.1. Classification (NCBI taxonomy): domain Eukaryota; kingdom Fungi; phylum Basidiomycota; class Agaricomycetes; order Boletales; family Suillaceae; genus Suillus; species Suillus sp. MG131. The sequence goes on along the minus strand of QLOO01001177.1, from coordinate 36,457 downwards.
GAATCCGAGTCGATCAGCAGTCACTAGCCAGGTTTCGGAGGAGTGACAACCTCGTTCGCGTGGTCTACTATCTGATCATTTGATCGATACAGATGCCACTCATTCATTTAACCCACCTTGCTGTACACCAACGGGGGCAGGTTGTTAAGGGCGTTAACCTGCCGTGCTCATCTTGAATGAATGAGGTCAGAGATTGGCCATACTTTCCCACTTACCGGACTTAGACGGACGTGTTTTAGTCTCTTCAGTATGCCAAAAGCAACCGACTGTTAATCCTTACTCCTACCGACTTCTTCAATCGCGCGCCCTACTTGTATTGAAGCCCAATGGAAAGTCGGCAAGTATGAGCAAGGACATGCAGTTATGTGACAATATAGATAAGCCTTCTAACCTGCCTACTTACATGATGTATCTGATTGTGCAGGAACAAGATGTGAAAGATGGATCGCGACATCGCCACTTTTCCAGTGTGATATGACAAAAGTGAAAGTTAGCTATTGGCGCTCGATAGGGGTTTGACGCCCCTCGGAGCTTGAAGTGACGGAGAAAATCAGAAATTTTTGAATGCCACTTGTAGGTAGTGACTGCGCATCAGGGTCGTTCGATGAATCTGAATGTTGAATCGCCGTGGAGAAACATACCCCGACTTAGCATCATTGAACGTAAAACTCAGAATCACCACGGGGGCACACCTGACTTGGAGTTCTGTCGTCCAATCAGAAGTTCAGCAGGCCTGAACCACGTGATGAGGGGGCGATCGGGAAGTACACCTGGGCCTAAATCGCTTCCTTCTGCAATGCGTAAGATATGATCTTGAGGATACTCGTTGCGAAAGTGGGCAGAGTTGTGTGTCTGCAATCGTCAAAAGTGGAGCCTTTAGGCTTCCATCCTTGAATAAAGGATTTCATTCTCTGAATCTGAGACCGATTAGCACCTTTGAGCAACGCGGACTTTGCAAGGAATCACTATATGATCGGTACGTTCAATATGAGTCACTTTAGCGTCCACTGAGATGGTTTATATGCACCATGATCCTGAGATCAACCAAGGGTCATGCGAGGGACGCGGAACCCTGGCAAATCGAAGCATGGAACCCCGGCATTATTGAACCAGTGACATCTCGATTAATGACACAAGTTAACAGAGTAGCAGCATCCGTGAACTCTTTGTGTTTGGATTGATGACCTGCGGAAATTCGCGGTATTTGAGTGGGATCTCGGGCTGTGTGGAGGTTGATGCATCATGTATTACCCATGTTACGTACGGCCAGGTTCATCAAGAAATAGACTACAAGTCCAGACCGCCTTACGTGACGTGCAGGCTTATCAGGAAACAAAGACTTGGCTTGGCTATGTAGAACCCGTGAGCGGGACCACATACAGTCCGCGGTCATGTGTCAGGCGCCACTGATATCGGATCTGAGACATAGATGGATGCACAGAGCATGATGTTGATGTAGTGACCCCTAAATTTCCTAATTGGTATGCTTCGGAGGGTGGGACCGATGATGAGTCCAAACATAACGGAGGAGCGACATGAAAATCTCAGGTTGACGTACCCTGAAAAGGGTACCACAAATGTCATCATGCTGTGGACACTGGAGGGATTGATGGCATCAAAAGCTGCTTCCAAATTGCAGAAATATGAGTGAGCGCCTTGTGACGCTAAGGTTGGATTCGGGCTGTCGGGCTGAGAAAAAATTGTATGCAGGGTCCTAAGAGCCGTTGTAACAGCTCAGTCTGGGATACGAATATGAGGCGATGGTTGAGTCGCAGAGAGGATATGACACATGTTATTGATGACTTTTTGACGATGTCGAGCGACATCATTGTAGAACTTGAGTCCAAAAAATTGAGCTCTCTGTTGCAATGTTAAACTTCAAGTGGATGTTTGCGTTTGCTTGGCTGTCGAGGATGATTGGGGTCACAGGATCTCAAGTCACCCTTTCTCCTGGTCGTTCACCTGCTCTTCTTCCCATCCACGATATATCGTTTTCAACTCCCAACAAGCCTTCGTTAACATTTCTAGCGCTAACTTTCAGTCACCTTGCTCTTTTGCCGTTTTTTTTAGCTGCAAGTTTGCTCCAATTACTTTAGTACTGCCGCATCACCAACATCAAGTAGGCGCTCGCTACTAGTCGTGCCACTTGTTCCTTCCGATTTCCAAGAACACGTGCGATTTCCTGCAAGGAGCAGCTCTTTTTCATAAATGGCATCCAACGTTCCAATAAATGGTGTCAAGATATCTCGTGCGTTCTCTCTCAATCAACCTCCACACTTTTCTACATCCAAATTTGGTCGCCATGTCTCTTTTGTAATTGTCATTCTTTCCCCGTCATTTCCCGCCTTTATTTACTACCTCTTTCTGTCTCCATCATGTCTGTGTCATCTTCATCTGACGACATTTCCACTCAAACAGCCATCGACGATCCCCACAAGGTTGTCAAAGTCATCGCAACAGATGGTAAAACATCAGAACAGAGGGAGATTGCCTACACAAACTGTAAAGTCATTGGAAACGGCTCTTTTGGTGTTGTATATCAGGCAAAACTCGTAGGAGAGTCAAAGGACAGAGAGGATATAGCCATCAAGAAAGTCCTTCAAGACAAGCGATTCAAGGTACGTAATCCTTTTTGTTTGTCACACTGCGCTTCTGCGCTGGCCGTGATGTGGACTGCTTTTCAAGATGATGCTGATGGAACGATTTTTGTTGGCGTGATATCATCAATATTGCGTGAATAGAATCGTGAACTGCAAATCATGAGACTTGTGTCACATCCAAACGTCGTCGACCTCAAAGCTTTCTTCTACTCCAATGGAGAAAAGGTTTGAAAGATCTCCTTCCCTCCTCATCTCGGCGCTGATTTCAACTTGACTCTTAGAAGGACGAAGTTTACCTCAATCTTGTTCTTGAATACGTGCCAGACACCGTTTACCGCGCCAGTCGTCATTACACAAAGTTGAAGCAGCCTATGCCAATGCTTCAAATCAAGCTGTACATGTATCAGCTTCTTCGGTCACTTGCCTACATTCATTCAGTGGGCATCTGTCATCGCGATATTAAACCTCAGAATCTCCTGTTGAACCCTGCCACGGGCGTTCTAAATTTGTGCGATTTCGGCTCAGCAAAAATCCTCGTCGCTGGAGAGCCAAATGTTAGTTACATTTGCTCGAGGTACTACAGAGCACCTGAACTTATTTTCGGTGCTACCAACTACACAACAAACATTGGTGGGTAACAATATCATTCCGTACTGTGTGGGAGGGAGTAACGCTGTTCTAGACATATGGTCGACGGGTTGTGTGATGGCAGAGCTAATGCTAGGCCAACCTCTGTTCCCTGGGGAGAGCGGCATCGACCAGTTGGTGGAGATCATCAAGGTTCTTGGGACGCCATCACGAGAACAAATTAAGACGATGAATCCAAATTACATGGAACACAAGTTCCCTCAAATCAAGCCTCATCCGTTCTCCAAGGTATCACCGCAGTTTTGTGGCGTTGTTACCTCGTGTACTTACGTACGACAGGTATTCCGACCACGCACTGCGCCCGAGGCAATTGATTTGGTTGCGAAGTTGCTGGAATATACGCCAGGGGCACGTTTAAGTGCAATAGAGGCCATGGTGCACCCATTCTTCGACGAACTACGAGTGGAGGGGGCAAGGATGCCGAACGGGAAGGAATTTCCTCGTCTATTCGATTTTACACGGGAAGGTAATTGATGGCAGTTTTGAAATGTCAACAGCCACTGACCAGTTGATAACAGAGTTGTCTGTGCGACCAGACTTGAACCGACTCCTGGTTCCACCACACTGCGAGGCTGAGCTACGCTCGCGGTCGATTGACTTGGATACTTTTGTACCGATACCTCTGGATCAACTTAAGATCACGCTCGACTGATTGAGGGGAAGGAGGCTAGTATCTGATTTCTGCGTATCCTATAATATTGATCGATGAGTGCGTGTATCCTGTCTGTGTTGTATTGATTCTGTATCGTGTTCACGTCATATTTTTGTTGAATTGATTTTCCACGGTCCGTTCAGTACCACTGTACCACTGTACACATGATGTTTACTATTATGCCTGTCGTTGAGCAGATGTTTTGTCGCAAGCTTGAAATTGTGTGACACGATGTTGTGACAAGTAACGTTTGATTAGGTTGCGTGATGTTGCGTGCGAGTAGGGCAATTGATGTAGCATTTTGGCAAGTCTGACTTCATTCAACACAATTAACAAGATATGGTATGAGATTATTATTTAATCCCTCACTCTTTCATCTTTCTTTCATCCAGCAACAACCATGGCGACTTCAACAACTGGATCATATGAATGCGATACCTTGCCTGCTCCTCGTCTTGCTTCGAGTCTAACTCCTGATCTAGACCATAATCGATCCCCCTCACCTTTTCCAAATTTTGGGCCTTCTTCTCCCGGCTCATCTCCGCCCTCAACAACCTCAGACATCGAGATGTATACTACTCCAACTGCTCAGAGAAAACTATGTGTTCGCCATCAGAGAATGGCGGACGAGGGTACCAACTTAAAGCTTCAACAGGTATGTCTGACATTAGCCGATGAGCTGTTCGGTTACTGATCTAAGTTCTACAGGCTCTTGATGCTCTCCCCGTTCAAGAGCGAGAAGCTGTAAATGCTATCTGGTCCGGTTTCTCCTCGTCATCACATCCCAGGCGGGAACTCATTCTTCAGGGCATTCTCACCATGTGCTGTTTTTCTCAGCTTTCCTTGCTGACGGAACAGCTTGGCCAGCTAATCCGCATTGATCCATTCACTGTCCTTCCCCGCGAGGTATCACTCAGAATCCTTGCTTGTCTCGACGCTACCTCTCTTTGTCGCGCTGCTCAGGTGAGCAAGCAGTGGAAAAGCCTAGCCGACGACGACGTCCTATGGCGCGGAATATGTGAACAGCACATCGGGCAAAAATGCCTTAAGTGCGGATGGGGGCTACCTATTCTCGAACGAAAGCGTGCCGTCCGCATGAACTCCGCATCTCCATCGTCGTCTCCTCCTTCATTCCCACCTAATTATACTCCCGACTTGTTGATTTCTGAAATATCTGATGCCTTGCCGTTCACACGGCCTTGGAAGGATGTATATTCAGAGCGCTTATCAGTCGAGCGTAATTGGCGCCGAGGGCGATGTTCCGTCCGGACGCTACGCGGGCACACAGACGGTATTATGTGTCTCCAGTTTGATGAGACCTTGCAGCATCCTTCTTTCCCGATTCTCATCACGGGCTCGTACGACCGTACTGTGCGTGTGTGGAACATTGAGACTGGCCTAGAGATACGCTGCCTCCGTGGACATACACGTGCTGTGCGGGCATTACAATTCGACGAAGCGAAGCTGATCACAGGGAGTATGGACCACACTATTCGAGTGTGGAACTGGAGAAGCGGGGAGTGCATACGTACGCTCGAAGGACATACGGAGGGTGTCGTTTGTCTCAACTTTGACTCCAACGTGCTTGCTAGCGGGAGTGTGGATACCACTGTGAAGGTGTGGAACTTCCGCACGGGCGAAGCATTCACGCTCCGTGGGCACCGTGACTGGGTCAATTCCGTGCGACTATGGGAGTCTGAAGAACCAGCAGATGTTGAGATGGCCTGCGGATCGGGTAGCGAACCAAGGATATGTCAAGGCACGCTGTTGTTTTCTGCCTCAGATGACGGGACCATTCGCCTGTGGGACCTTGCACAGCGGACGTGCGTGCGCCAGTTCATGGGACACGTTGGACAAGTGCAGAGCCTAAAACTGCTGCAGGTGGACGAGCGCTGTGACGAAGGCATCAGCCGCCAAGAACGGCGTATTGCGGATAATAACATAGCCCATGTCACCCAAGTTGGAAACACATCGAACCCCTTTGAAATTTGCACGGTCATTACGCACAATGCCGACAGCGAGAGTATGGAGGATATCCAAAGCCTCGATCTTGTCACTAGGGAATTACTGGCAGGTAGCAGTCGGAAACGCGCTAAGATGCCGGTGCTCATTTCTGGAAGCCTTGATAACACTATCAAGGTTTGGGACATTAACACGGCAAAAGCCACGCAGACTCTATTCGGTCACATTGAAGGCGTCTGGGCGGTAGCGAGTGATAAGCTGCGGTTAATTAGCGGAAGTCATGACCGTACTATCAAGGTCCGTCTTGTTCGAGTACACATATGCCTCCGAACTCAAATGTCCGCTTATAGGTGTGGAACCGCGAGGAAGGCCGATGTACAGCTACATTAGTCGGACACCGTGGCGCCGTAACATGTTTGGGCCTTGGTGAGGACAAGATTATCTCTGGTAGTGATGACGGAGACATCAGAATATGGTCTTTTGCTGGAGATAATCGGCTTTGATGACATATATACCTTCTTCTGTTTCATTGTTGTAATGGTATTCCCTGGATCCGAGTTGCTTTCGAGTTGCCTGTGTTTGATGCATTATTCCCGCATTCATGATATAGGATTAGAATGTTCATCTTGCAATATGGTCTAGCTTCTAGTACAAAACAAGTGTATAGATCAAGCATGGAATACATCGTCTGAGCAGCGTAAGTGGTGCTGAGAACCCGAACTGCGCCTGTTGCAATGTCACGGTACAGCGGAACAACATGCCCAGCAGAGTGGTGCGCCGATGCGAAGCCATCGTGCTTCATGAGGTCAAGCAGCGACTGTTTCCGTTCGTCAAGTTCTCAAGGATAAATCCTGGACATTGCCAGCAGGATGAGATAGCCCTATGCGGGATAAATCTGGGAGTCTGGGACTGGGATTAGGCAACCACTAGTATCATCGTCTGATCAATAGCAACATTTTCACGTTTGGGGACGCCAACTTCTCTACAAAATGCTTTCGATCAGTCAGAACGCCTGCTAAGACGAGGATTCCCTCTTCGCTATGGATACTACGAACTGTTAGATATGAAAGCACGAATGTGAAGTTTAAACCCAGAAACGCACTAGGATTTCGATATGACCTTTCTGTTCTCTTCAAGGTCATTAAACCTTTCGATGAACACTTCAACGATTTCCATGTCATCGACCTTGTCCCCAATCATAAGCTTGAAAGGAACAAAGACGCTATGGTCAAATGCCGAGCCTGGATGAGGCGGAGAAGTTTGGCCATCCCACCCGCGGCTCTCGCGAACATAGAGTTTGGCTTGTTGTCCTGCCTAACAGGGCATTTGAATAGGTATGAAGGAAGAGTGATTTTCTGTTGAAAGATATCTCTTTGCACAACCGCACAACGCACTCGAAAGGCGCAGTCTCCGTTGGATTCATTGATGGTAATAGATCTCAAACCCGAAGTAGCCCACAGTGGGGAAGAAGTTCACACCTTCGAGTCCGTAACCCGTCGCTGCCAGACTCATGATTTGGAATCCTACTATGATGTACTCCGAGTCTCCGATCGTTTCCAAGTGAACGCTGAATACGACAATACCCTTCACCGTTCGCTTGTGCTCCAAGTTGACCCTACGAGTAGGGCCGAAATCTCGCAAAAATTTCGCGAGGTGTCCGTTTGGCCCTATGGGAGGGTGCCGCCTCAGGTGCGTACCGAAGGAGACCTACGGCACATGAAGTTACCATCTACACCATGAACAAGTCACTGGGCCCGTGGGATGAGTGTGTGATTTGTGGTATTGTCAGACTTTGGGTGCCGCATCGGAGTTCGATTATGGCAGCGTGCACTCATTGAGGTTAGTGGGAACAAAAAGCGGCTAGAGCTAGCCAGAGCGTGCAGTCCATCGTTTGAGATCACGAACTCGATGCTAAAATCAACTAGAGTGATCTGATGGTCAAATACTGGCACAATTTGAACATTATTATCATGGCGTGATGTGTAACCCAGAATCTAATGGAAGTAGAGTATGATAGAGTCAATATCACTCATCAGGTGAGCACTTCAAGTTACCACCGGCAGTAATCTTGTACAAAAATGCAAATATTTTGAACAGACAAACGAAGCAGGTGTCAGCGCATCATGGTGTCGCGGGAGACTCGTCTGCGAGACATATCAGACAATCAAGGTTAATTGGAAGTTTTCACCGTACGCATCAGAATGCCTTTCGACTTGAAAGATGTATCAATGTATACACTTGAAATTCATTCATTCTTGTCGTCACATAGCTCATTGGGCTTCTGTGTTTGATATCTTATTGTCGTGATTCGTTCCATACGGTTAAAACATTGATGTTCATCTTCTTCCCAACGTGACGTATATTCTAGCGCAAAGTACATTCTGATACATGTAATCAAATGCCGAATGCAATAGCCGGAGCAGAGTATATGGCGTTGACGACCTGAACGCCCCCCTCCTCACCTGCGCCCGCTGCAATGTACAGCGGGACAAAATGTTCAGCAGAGGGGTGCGCCTGCGCGAAGCCATCGTGCTTCATGAGGTCAAACAGCGACTGCTTCCGTTCGTCAAGCTGTCAAGAATGAAAATGAGCAATTTTGGAAAGATATAAGTAATATAAACCTGGGACTTGGATGCGGCCACTGTTATTGCCTGATCGAGCACCATCACGTTGGGCGACGCTGACTTCTCTGAAAATTGCTTTCGATCATGAAGATTGTGGACGGTCAGGCCACCTGCTAAGATGAGGATCCCCTCTTCTCTATGAATACGCAACGTCGGAGATGAGTCGGCTCTTAGGAGGTATGAACGTAAAGCCAGGTACGAACCTGAGTTTCGATAAAGCCTTTCCGACCGCCCAGTTCTGTTCTGGATCACCAGACCTTTCAATGGATACTTGAACGATAGGCACGTCGTCGATCTTGTCCCCAAACATAAGCTTGAAAGGAACAAAGACCCCATGGTCTAATCCGGGGCCTTGACGTGGCGGAGACGTTCGGCCATCCCATCCGCGATTCTCGCGAACGCTGGAGAGCCTAGCTTCTTTGCCGGCCTACAGACATTTCAGAATTAATATAAAGAAAGTGAATGACCCTCTGTTGAGAGACCTCCTTGTACAACATGACAACGCGCTCGGCCAAAGCGCGGTTTCCTTTGGATTCGAAAGTTTGTTGGTAATAATAAGGCTCAAACCCGAAGTAGTCCATGAGTAAGGGATTCCTGTCTCCGTAATCCGTCACTGTCAGACCCGATGTCAGCTAAAGGCTCTTCGGGAGTATACTGGAATTCTTACCGTGACGTACCCCTATCGTTTCCCAGTGAGCGCTAAATACGACAATGCCCTTCGGCTTGTACTTGGCCCTCAAAACTGGGCCGAAATCACGCAAGAACTTTGCGAGATCGCCCTCCGGGCCCATGACGCTTGCCATGGGTGAGTTCGTGACCTGCTTGGCCATGAGCATCGGGGCCCCGTGCCCAAAGAAGAAAGCAGGGATTTTCTCTGGAGTAGAAGGGAGTGCATCTAACGCAGTTCGCCATTCACTTTGTGTCTTTGGAAAGGACATTGTAATGCTGCAATTTGTAAAGAGAAAGAATACTAAATAGCGTCGTCCCCAACGTTATAACTTGAACAGCCTTACCAGATGCTATACCTAGGTTACGATTTCCCAAGTATCCTCGCGCTGTTCAACATTGTCACATGCGGCAATCAGGCGATTGGTAGCGTGGCCGAGTTGGTCTAAGGCGTTGGATTTAAGAACTGATCTGAATCCCAATGGGCGAAAGTCCGCGCGAGTTCGAACCTCGCCGCTACCATGAACATTTTTGATTTGATATTTTTTGGTCCCTGCCCATAGGACATCGCGAGATAGTGCGCGTGCCTCCACAATAAAGATAAAGGATCAACAGTATGGTAGTGATGGCTACAAGTTGTTGGACAACAAAATATATTGGTATTTCTCAATTTTGCCCATCTCCATACAAAAATACACCCTCAGAAAAGCTACTAGGAAATTAATACACAAGTCGAACTGGTAATGCCGCATGCTTACCCCTTCGATATTGTCTTCTCCTCCTGGACGCTGTCGCACCCTATAGCTGGGATAAGTGGAGAGGAGACAGCGAAGTAAACGCCACGTACTTGCGAGTGGGAATAAATTGAGCCTGGGGAGGTTCACCACCGAACAAATTGCCAATAGAGTCATGGCCGCCTGGCTGCGTTCTTACGCGTCTAGTTGATTGCATTAGTTTGTATCACAAGGCTGTTGGGAATGTAATACCTCGTGGGTTTGAAGTCATCCGGGCTGCCCGGAGAACTAGTTTGATCAGGCTAGATGGTTTGTGTTGAAATTGGAAAAGGGAGCATCTGAATGTCACTGCACCTGTGTCGCGGTCGGCGGCGGCGCAGTGGATAATGCATCGTCTGTGAATTCTTCCGCAAGAAGTCTGCTGCCCCCCGAAGAGGAAACCGCTGGACTCGTGACTGTCTCTGTTTATTCCAACTTCGTCAAAGACCAACAACCAGGTCACAAATGCCAGAATCACCCAGTGGCTCCTCTTCGGTGCTCGTTAGCTTGCCAAACTTGGCATAACCTGTGGATCAAATGAGTACTTTTCATTAAGGGAGTTGTTCTCGATTATTCACGAGGAAGCTTCTGAATATTGCTAAAGCCAGGATCGACAGTGGTCCCTGTGTATCTGGATGGATCCTGAGCCTCGCAGGTATCGTGAAGACATTTGGCAGGCCGCTTACTTGAGGAACTCAACCAGGCTGCGTTTGGTGAAGACAATGCTCGTATTATCCCAGTCAAGCATTCCTATGATAAAATGTCAGGCGCGTTTCACGACGGGCCATGAATGAACATACCGAGGTTCATTGACCAGTCCTTCTCCTTAGACATATCAACAGCTTGCGAAGGGGTAAACCTGTATGAAGTCATGCAACATGTTAAGGTATGGCCACTATAAGAAAACGTACTTCGAGGTCATTTCGATCGCGCAGATATAATAATATCAAAGTTTGTGAATGATGGTCAACTTTTGAAAGACGCTTTTGCTAGAGATACGGTTGTTCCCTTTTCTGGCCATTTCAACCGTGGAAAGTAAACTAGTAACAACTTCAGAGCAACCTAAGTGCTGCTATCAAAATCACCATCCGGTTCAGCTGTGCGATCGGCCTGCGGAAGCTACAAATGTTGGCGAGGTGCCGTTTTCAGGCTGCGAATGCTTTACGGCCCTTGGCAAGATCCATCACATGCAGAGCATCCAATTTTTACACGGACCCCTCCAAGAACCAGGAGCCTGGGGTTTCTACATCCCCCGACATTTCCGGAGAGCAACGGGAAATTCTGGATAGGGCGCTGCGCGTGGATCAGGCTGGTGAAATAGCGGCTAATTGGATTTATCGAGGACAATTCGCTATCCTTGGCCGCGACCCGCGAGTTGGGCCCTTGATTCAGGTGAGCATCCCGAACAGCAGTTCAACCATGCTCAACCAACTTATTCTGGTGGAAGGAAATGTGGAACCAAGAAAAACTGCACTTAGAAGTGATGGACAAATTACAACTACAACACGAGGTACGACCAACATTGTTGTTTGAGTTCGCCAAAGCTGCTGGTTTTGCGCTCGGGGCGGCGACGGCCCTCATGGGAAAAGAAGCAGCCATGGCTTGTACAGAGGCAGTGGAAACTGTCATAGGGGAGCACTACGATGAGTTTGTCTTTGCTTTTAGCTGTCATGTCCACAACCCTTATGCTCCAGTAAATTCAGCCAATTGAAAGATTTCGAGTTGTTGCCATCATCCCATCCAAGCATCCCACTTCTGAGGGATGTTATCAAGGAATTTAGAGATGACGAGTTGGAGCATTTAGACACTGCTGTCGAGCATCATTCTCAGCGAGCTCCAGCCCATGCACTACTTAGCGCAGTTGTCGGTGGTGGTTGCAAGGTAGCCATAGAATTATGCAAGAGATTCTGAACCACGCTGGCCTCGATAGAATCCTGAAATGGGGACATGATTTGCGGTGGATGGGTTGTATCCATCAGGGTACGCGCTATCCAGTGTGATATATGGTCGAAAATCACGCCTGTACCAATGCCTCCCCTTTTCGTCTGCCTGCCCAGTTCCATTTCAACTGCAATAACCACATTAGTGAAACATGCAATAAACGTAAAGGAGGCAACGTACGTGTGTTGTGCTTGCTAGGTAATAGATCGCTCCGGGCACGAGTACGAACCCACACATCGTTACCCACGTTGTCCGTGGAGTAAATCTAAAATGCTTATACGCATCTTCGCGCTAATAACAGAGGCAACTTTAGAAAGACAAAGGCACACGGTTGAACCCGACCGACCATACGGTTCCATCTTTCAATTGCGGGATCGACCTAGATGGCGTATTAGAACATGGGGATTGAGTTTAAGATCACGTCCAAACCTTCAAAAAACCTTGATTCGTCCAGAAGCCGTCAATATATCTTCAAGCATTGTTAAGTTATGAACTGCTCACTAGGTGCTGCCATGGTCGTACTATTGAAGGAGTGATGTTGTTGTGGCTTGTTTGGCTGCGCTTATGCCGCATTTCTGTCTGCTGTGTGTGGTTCCTTGTGAATGTCTTTTATTTCTTAACCTTCATCATCTTTCAAGGACATTTGTGTCAACTCTTTTTATTTCATGGCTTATAACCGTGACTGGGATAAAGGAAAAGACAGTTGGGGCGACAGTGGGGCATGGACTGCTGACAGAGGAGGCCGAGGATGGGATGATGACTACGGGGATGGGAAGCGTAGGAAATTTAACAATGGCGTACGTGGTCCTTCTATCAAATTATTCCTTTACTCATCCGTCCTCATAAGGGATATGACGCGAGCTATGCTTGCGAAGAACCCAGCTACGAGACCTCTTATAATCAACAGTCTCAGGGCAGACCACAGGACCTTGCACATGATCATTCTCACGACGACAGGCACCAGAAAGGTTTTCAAGGAAAAAAGCGTCTGGTCCCTAGCGAACCTAGTCCCCACGTCATCTTCCTAGGACTGGATCCTGACTTTTCTGAGGCGGATGTTTGTCGACGCGCTTTACATATCTTCGAGTACCGAGCTGAATCTATGCTATACTTTAGCTGCAGGGATACCTGTCCAACAATGGATGCAACATTGAAACGGTCACCATTATAAGAGACAGATCAACAGGCACTTGCCCATTCGTATTCATATTCATGCCGTGCATTGACGTTTGTGGCCATTGAATTTTTGAAGGTATCTCAAAGGGCTTTGGCTTTGCCCAATTCGCGAGTGTTGAACATGCCCGTGCATTTGTGGATCCCATTTTCCCGTTTATTCAAGTGCCCCCACCCGCTTCGCACGGCGCTACAGCGACAGCTACATTCTATAAGGCCCTTGAGACCGGCATTCCCCACAATGGTCGACGGGTCAAGATCGACTACTCGCAAAGTGCTTTGCCTGACAAAGCTCGTGGTCGCCAAAACATGAACGATGGCACGCGTGACATTGGCAATACCCAGGGGCCAGTGCTACTGTTCCGTGGTCTAGATCCACTGTCGGGGCCACAAGCGATTGCTCAGGCCATGATGAATTCAGCAGGACCCGGGAAAAACGGAGCTAAAGGCATGAAACGGATTATCCTCATTAAAGATAGGGTCACGTTGGCCAGCTTCGGATTCGCATTTGTTGAGTTTGTCGACAATCAGGTAACGTAATGAGGAGTGCTCCAACATCGGTTTCTGATCCTGGTTTTTTCTACAGTCTGCAGCTTCAGTACTGGCCACCAGCATGTCTCCTCAGATTCACCCCTCAGGCTTTCGAATCTCCGACAAGCCGGTCGCCGCTTCGTTTGCTCATCAGTATTCATTCCAACCAGTTGATCATATGCTGCGCGACGAAACTGCAATTCCGTCGTCCATCAGCCTGGGTGGAGTTGAAGGCTCATTTGTAAAGTATTGGGATGACTCTGCCATGGTTGCTGTTCTGGAGTTCAAAGTGGAAGAACCTGCACTCCCCCAGGTTCAACCCTCAACTGCACCTATCAAAGAGAAGAAGGAAAAGAAGAAGAAAGGTGCGCCAGCGAAATTCTCTCTCTTTCGCTCATCAACTGGGGAAATAGATGATGCCTTGCACAAACCTCCTGCGCCTTCAATATTGCCCATCTCAGATAAACCTGTCACGCTCAATTTTAACAGAGGTGCCCTCGGAAGTAAGCATAATATATCAACTGCAAAGACTCCGGGACAGCTATCACTGGGTTTTTGTGCCGACGACTTCGCCGCCGATGAAGATGACGTCGAGCCAGCAACCTCCACAGAAGATAACAAAGGTTCTTCCAAAAGTTCTCTGCAATTATTTCAGTACGAGAATTGACATTTGTCTTGTGATAGCGACAGCCTCGAAGACAGTCGCTCCGCTGATCACGAGCAAGAAGGTTCGTTTGTTCCCGCATGATTTGTCAGAAAATATGATTTTCGGTCTTTGCATCAGACCGTCAGCAATATTCAGAAATGGAATCAAGTTCAAGAAGAGCTTAAGGATGGCCCGAATGCCCATGCACCGGTTTGCAGATGTGCTATAATACGAAGAACAGGCAGCTGATCCTTCAGGTTCCACAGGCCAATCCCCCGACTGTTGTGACGCCGACCGTGGTCTCGACAGTACCATCCAGAGCACCTTCTCCGGAATCCTTTGAAACCGAATTCGAGTTCTCTGATACCATTGCCATGACATGCTTGCTTTGCGCCCGACAATTCAAGAGCCTTGATCAATTGAAGCGTCACAATAAGGAGTCCAGTCTCCACAAGGCGCGCTTCTTGTTAATGCAGTATTGTCAGAGTGAGCTGACGATTTCTCTTGTTGCAATCCATCCTTTCTGTTACACAGAAGAATTTCAAGGATGCTAACCTGAGAGATGTCGCACGGGACAAAGCTGTAGCCGCCCGTCAAGCCACCGAAAAGGCTCCTGAACAGCCAAAATATCGTGATCGAGCATCAGAGCGACGTATCATGCATAATCAGCCTGACGTGCCTTTACCCGACAATATTGTCAGTACGATCGGTAAGAAGAGGCGACACGAAGGCCCGCCCCCGCCCCCTTCACCCCCACCAGTGGTCAACCCTGGACAGGATGAAGCAAATGTCGGTAATAAACTTTTGAAAATGATGGGTTGGAAGGAAGGTTCTGGGCTGGGCACCGATGGCGAAGGCAGGGTGGATCCAATGTATGTATTACTTGTTTTATGGCTTGGCGCTACTAAAACGCGCGACTCCAGTCAAACAAGCGTTTATGCACAAGGGGTAGGCTTAGGCGCCAGCAAAGGCAGGGAGTTGGGAAAGTATACCGATGGTTATGCTGGTTATGTGCACATGGCACAGGATGCGGTGAGTGTAGTCACTTCCAGCCAGCATCAATATACGACATGGTGCCTTGGTGCTCATCTGAATCCTCTACAGGCGAGAGAAAGATTTGGAAGCTAGTAGCCACGTTGCTTTAAGATGCATCTCAGCTTGGATATCCTGTCCTACTTGTGATAATTTATGATTCATATGATTTGTACACATCGAGTGAAAGTAAAGTTAAATAACTATAACGCTAGAAGCCACAAAAAGGGCGCGAGTAAGATAGTCAAGTAATTACTTGATGACGAGAATGCGCCATTGTGCTGAGCTACTGTACCAGTGATTGACGCGGACGGACTACTAGACCTTGAAGCCAAAAGAGTAGATGTCACAACAGGAGATGTAGGAGAGGGTGTGACAGTAGCCACTCCTTCCTCGACCGTGAAGTAGGTTCCCTTGATCAAATAATTAGTGTCAGAAGATGCATTACTCGCAGAACGCATACGGCAATTAGAGGTCCAATGTTTGAGGCCTTACAAGCGTTCTATTAGTGAGATCCACACACGAGGAAAGCTACCACACCTTAACATATTCCGCGAGGTGGCAAAATCCTGGATCGTTGTTTTGGATTGGGAACCCCTGCGGCGGAGGGACGGTTGGGAACTGCTGAGCATAGAGTAAGATAACATAACTGTAGCGATGTCAGAGTCAGTTTTCCTTTAAGGATAAGACGATAGTAACCGGTGTGGTCCGCTTCCAGATGGTGGACTTGGACCCCTGTAATGTTCTACCTCCACACTTTCGTGAGTTAATACAGTGTGGCCTGAGCAGACAATGTGTCAACCTGAAAAACCCAAATGTAATTAGGAGTACCTTGTACGGTTACGCCATTGACAATCCAGTGACAAATCTGACCCCGCGGGTCAGTCTGTCCTGGAACCCAGGCATCCACCATCACAAGAGTGTATTGCTTATTCAACATGGTTGTCATATTGGCAGGCGTGATAGTAAGGTTTGGGGCAGTTTGCGTCCCTGGCACGGAGATGAATAAAATCTTACAGCCAGAGAGAATTTACTTACGAGACTTTGGAAGAAGTTGGCCCGGGGTTACGATACCGCCACCAGTGTACGTTGCGGTCAGAAGAGCAGTAGGAGTGAAGTTTGCCAACAAGTATGGGACCAGACCAGCTCCCTGAAAGTGAGCGCGGATAGCTTCTAATCCTAGAGTCGTGTTGTCGGACTGAGCTGCATGCACAAGGGGCGAGGCGATAAGCAGCAGAGAGATGATCATGCCTCTAGCAGAGGGTATCATATTTGAAGGGTATCTTATATGTGGAGTACGTGGAGTCGTAAAGAGAACGGTTCAGAACTTGGAATTCTGGAAGTTGAACTTGATTGGATCCAACACAATGTTGACAAACAAATAGTCCTTCAGAGTTAGGTGCGTGGTGAGTGAGACTAATGCAAAGAGATACGATACAGATAAAGAGACAACTAAGGAAGGCAGATGGAGGAATTATAGCACGTCCGAAAAATTCGAGTCCACTGTTACGTCTGGGTTGGGTAGATCCGGTAAGCTTACTGTAGGAGACAGGGCAGATTGTGAGTCAACACCACCAAGGTCAGTTCTTCTTCGTGTCCGCCGTCGTGGCGCAGAAGGGACACTAGGTGACAACGTCCCGAAGCCATCGGCTTGGAGAGCAGCCAGCATATCCCGCGCGACATCAGCGGTAGTGTCAAGTTGGGGTACGAGAGGTCTAGCGTCCGGTTTCGGACGAGCCCTTCTTGCGCGACGTGTAACCGTGTCTCCATTGCGCAGTTTTTCCAGTAGATTGTCCAGGACCGACTCATCTTCCTCTCGTACGCTAGCATCCTTGGCATTCTGGCGCAGTTGCCTTGTCTCTGCCATAGCTTGCTTCCGCTTCTCAACTGCAGCCTTCTCCTCAGCAGCGGATTGGTTCTCCATCTTACATTTCTGCAAAACGCTAGGTAACCCCATTGCGCCAACGTGTGGGGACACTGACCTTGTAAGAAGTGACAAAGGTTTTGAAAACCGCAAAGAACTCCGGTGATGTAATGTTCTTTTCATCCTCGCCATAATATTTGACCACTTCCATAAAAGTGGTTTCTGCATGATTTACATCATCGACGAGATATTCCAGCTTCGATGTAGCCTTTCCGACAAAGGTCCACATCTGGTTGCTGAACCCGTCATTTTGTGCTAGGTCGGTGTGATAGTCATTTAATTCCTGGCGAATACGCTTCAAACCATCGCGAAGTTCGGCGAGATCTTTTCGGATATCCTGAGTATTCACTGAAGTGAGTTATGTCAGTTAATCTAGGTTTGTTGTACAGTAAAAGCGAACCTCGGTAAGCCTCTGCGGGTTTAGCGAGCTCGTCTAAAAACTCTTCCATGCTTAGAAAATGTTTATGGATTGTCCGCTCGAGGAAGTGGAGTAGTGTGGTATTGTTAACAGATTTAGTGTCAACAAGCTGTATTGAGATTAAGCGATGTCAAGAGGAAAAAAGGGAGGTATCTACCTTGTTGATACTGCTCACTCTGAAACCAAAGGCACCTCCCTTGATCCCTGTACCATTCATGTAGTTGCCAATCATGAGTATGAGCTGAAAGTATATTTTAGACGAAATTAACACTTTGAGCCCAGGACCTACATTCAAAACTTCCTTGAAGTGCTTGGCATGCAGTAAAGCATCTCCTGCTTCGCCCACCTTCCTTGCGCCCTATGTGATAGCGGTGAACAGCTTAAAATGCCCAACGAATAAATACATACGTCATCCAGGAGTAGCCACTGCTCTTCGAACTTGCACTTATAAAGCATACTCTCTATGCGAGGACCAAGACGATCAATCTGTATGAGTTTGACCATGAGCCGGTCGGAAGGGTGTAATCCAGCCAGTTCCTCAGGCTCAGCGTTACGGTATACATTGAGTTTGCCAATCTTAACATGACTTAACCACCAAAGACTAAGCATTAAGTGGGTATCGCACCTGTTCTGGGGTGGGAAGGACGCCTTTGAGTTCGCTTAAGAAGTTTTCAGAGCACATCTCCTGGTCGAATTGCTGTATACGGCGTGCAATTTCCTCAGGTTCCATCTTCTTCACCCGCTGGATCAGTATCTCTGGAAAAGAAGGTTTTAAGTGGTATGTCCAAAAATTTCTAGCGCATCAAGAACCCACCAACTCGTTTCTTCGTCTGTGGATCAAGGACACTCTTCAACTCGGCTTGCCTCTGTCGAGCTTTCCCGGGGGTGTCAACTAAAATGACGAAATAATGAAGAGAACACACCCATAAGATTGATCATCAACTGCTTGGCTTTGAAGTCCTCCTCCATTTCCATCCACACTCCGTCAGATTGTAATTTGGCGAGCATTTCTTTCTCTTTCTCAGGTTCTTCGTCTTTCCAAAAGGTCTTGCCGACTTGCTGTTGCGGAAGCTTGTCCCACTGTAACTGCTTCATCTTGGCACTAGGTGTAAATGGCATATCTTTGCGAGCAGAAAGTAGGACATTTAGATTTGCACTGAGGAACATGGATGCTCGAGCTGAACTAGGTGCAGAGCTTGGAGTAGAATTAGCACCCTTCAGGAAAGAGGGTGGCGGTGGCGGTGGGGGCGGGGGCGTAGCGCTGGAAAAAGTTGGAAGAGGAGGAAGATATCCAGGGGGTGGTGGCGGCGGTGGCGGAGGAGGAGGAGGCGGAGGAGGAGGAGGCGGGGCTGGTGGGGCTGATTCATCATAGTCTTTCGGTGGTACTGGTGGCGGCGGCGGCGGAGGGGGAGGAGCTGCTGTGACGTCAAATTCCTCAGTGAGGGAGGCAAGCAGAGATGGCGTTGGACTACCCTCCGAGACAGGTGGTACTCGACCCCGGGATTGCAGTTTTCTAGCAAGCTGTTCAGTGAAGGACACAGCGGTGAGACCACGAGACGCTTCTGAAGAGCCGTCCGAGCTAATAGAAGTGGGTTGGGTATCATCAGTCAACGCGGTGAATCCACTACGTGTGGATTGACCGAATTCGCTCTCCGCATCATGCTCTTCACGTAGTGATGACTCGTAATCACTGTAATCAAGTACATTGTCGTACCGAGGCGCGAGAAGATTATTAGCACGATGTGAACGGGGTAGTGATGGTGTGTCATCGCCTGGTGTCAGACGGTTTGTACGCCTGGGTGAGCGATTAATACTCCGAGGACTAGCGACAGCACCATCTTCAGGCGATAACTGTACAACACCAATGAGTATTTACAAGCATTGCTAATGAAATGATCATACAAATTTAGCGTTCGCTACAAGCTGATGGTTAATCTGTGCCCGTTCATCCGCCTCGTCAGCATCCATGAATTGTGACTCGTGACCGTTAAGAACTCCAGATATCCGGGCAGCGTTAGAGCGTTGCGATCGGCCTCTTGAACCATTAGCGCCCCGTTGGACATCAGACTTCCGAGGAGTGGCACCATCATCCGATTGGTCGTTTTCGCCATTTTCACCATCCTCCTGCTTGTTATCTTTCTTGCCACGCCCCTCAAGGATGCTGATGGTTTTGGTTCGTTCGAGATGCTTGTTCAGGGTCTCTATTAGGGTCTTCCGGTCCATGGTCCCAGAACTAGAGTCGAGGATTTTCTCGTAGCCCTTGCCAACCTCTCTAAGCATTCTGAACAGTTCCAAGATCTGAGCTTCTAGTTGAGCGATTTGTTCCTCATACCCGACTTTCTGCGTCTCAAGTTGTCCTTGGAGACGCTTTGTGGTTTCCCGGTGAGAGCCAAGCTTCTGTTCAAGGAGAGCGACCTGTGCTTTAAGATGACCGACGAGACCGTCTGAACCTTGTGACATCTCCTCTTCAAGGGCCTCCTTCTCAAGCTTTAGACGCAAAGCCTGAGAGCGAGCTTCGGCAGCCTCTTGAATGGCATCCTGATATCGCTGAGCATCATTTAGCTGGCCAATGATCCGTTGAACAGTGTGCCCAAGTCTCTTCTCCGCGGTGGCAAGTTTCCCATCCATAACCACGTCCGTGACCAGTGAATCCAACAACTGATAGAGGCGCATCATATCAGGACCTTCCTCCCGGATGAGTAGTAGATGCCGCATCATAGACAGGAAGTACTCCTTGGCACCTGTGCTCTCCGTTTTGTGACGAAGGGCGTTCCAAATGTCTTCAGCGCTATTGAGGTCGCGAAGTATCTCCTGATCGTACCGCTCCCGCAGTCGTTGTCCGTCATCTTCTAGCATGGCCTGCAGTTGCGCGAGCTGTGCTTCCATGGGCTCAGTACCAATCTCGTGGCACAGAGCAATGATACGCTGAAGACCAGCGGAGTCCATTAACGAGCGATGATGCAACCGTACGTCCAAGTCTTCTATAGCATCTATAATATGAACAATCACGAAAAGATTGGTTGACTGAAGACAGATTAACGTTCTAGCTAGAGCACAAGTAAAACATACTGACTGCATAATCTGCGAGGGAATTGTCATGTCCAGCGCCTTTGCGAACTTCCTCGCTAGCTCCAACCAGACTCCCCATCTTGCCCCTGCCCAGGAGCGCGCTCTCAAGAGACCTGAACCAATAATCGTAATATCCGTTTGTCTCGCCATTGGCGCCGCTAAGGGCTTCTAAAGCTGGAAATATTAGTGAAAGAGGGTCTGTACCGTTGTAGATGATAGAGAGGAGAACTTCGCAAATTACTTTGCGATTTGGTAGATGAGGTGAATTGAGAGCAGATGCGATTTGGGTGACGACACCATTCAGTTTTATAGCGTCGCGCACTCTGGACTAAAACACCCGCGAAGATCTGAGCCAAATGCACAATGACGAGTAGATGAAAGCAACATACGGCGCTGTTGAAGATAATCTTCAAACACTTGGCGATCTCACCCTCGAGGTGGGTGTCAGATGGGAGCCTATGAGAAACTTTAGCAGATGGACTTGGGATTATAACAACGGCGCTACCTCTTGGCACCCTTACGACTTATGTGCATGAGCGCCTGCGCCAATACGGATGCGCCCTGCAGCTCAATGAAACGTTCGAGCCAACTAAACAGACGAAGGTCATCAACAATTATAACGCAAAGACTAGCCCCCCACCTCGTTTCGTGACTCTTCAGAGATACCCAAACACTTGAGGCCTGTTTCGCCGTGATGGTGTTATCGAGGAACTTCCTAATGTACCAGTCTGGTGTTCCCTCGCCAAGAGAGCCCGCCGCACTCGAATCACCCTGCTTCCGAGCCTGTTCCTCTCGGGTCTTTTCCTCCTGCCATCGTAATTGTTCTGCACCATAGACCAACTGCCATTTCTGTTCAATGGTGAGTGTGTTCACTGGAGGGAGGTCGCGAGTCGCTGATACGTGTTCAAAGAGAGCTTCAATATCCTCGTCTCTTTCTGGCCGGGGAAATACGAATTCTTCCTGGTTCGAATGAGCTTTATGGAAGAAATGCGATAGATGACTGGAGTGGGTATCGGAACTCGAGAAGCGAGAGGCGCGCTCAGGATCCGACGAAAAAGGTATAGAGGAGCCAGGTCGAAGAGAAGTGTGAGATACGGCCGGTGAAGATGGGAGAGGAACTGAGCCAAAATCGACACCATTTGGACTACGTCTGCCGGATGAACCAGATGCTTCACTCCTGCGAAGTTTATGGGTGGGAGTCTTGGGGCGCTTTCCGGTGGTGAACGAAGCCACAGAATCATTGTAAAGGGTAGAGGAGTCTGCTGCACTAACGCTAGAATCTGGACGAGAAGTGTTGGCCCGATCCCTTTCGAGTCTGCTGCGCTGATAAGCAGTGAAGTGACTGTAATTCATTTCAGTCCCATTGTGAGTGAGAGTGGGGTTTGTGAGGGGAGCTGAAATAACTGGGTTTGAAGGTGTGCCCCGCAAACCTTGAGACACAGTTCCGACAGGCATTGGGACCAGAGAGGCAGGAGCAAGCTTGTCATAGGGAATAGAATGCTCAGAGAGATCACGACCTGTAACCGAGGACTGGCGGGGTCGTCCTTTCTTCCTGCCAAATACTATGTCCATTGTTAAGGACGTTTCCGCTGGGCTGAGCCCGTCGACACTGCTAAGACAAGTGAAAGGGTATCTAGAAATAAAAATAATTAAGTAGATGAACGCGTCCGTGCTGTTGTTACTAAATACCAAGTTGCTCTACCAAGCAGTACATTGCCAGCCACTCCCAAATAAAGGTCAACAACGCATCAGATTCTGAATCAGACCAAGCCCCTGTAGCTATGCATTTATCTGTTCACTGACAATGCATAATTGACTTTGCAGCGTTACAAGATTCGTTACTCAGCTTGAATCATTTACTTCGTACGCAATTATTGACCTTGAAGTCCATCCCACTATTCTCATTATCACCGCTCTTGCCGAGAACGATCTGTCTGACTGCTGCTCATCCATGTCTGTCTCATTCAGCCTCGGTAAGCACCCGCGCACCAACCATTTGGAACACGTGTTTACAGACTGCAAGGTACCGTTGTCATAATCGTCTTCGTTTTCATGGTCATTGTTACCGTCCTCGGCATACTTTTGCTTGTCATCCTGCGTATCCGTCACCACAGCGGTCGTCACGCCTGTCACTCATCCTTCTCGAGATATCCCTGGAGCAAGGAGAGTCTGGACGACAACTTGAATGTCTCTATTTCCCCATCCTGTCCGACAGTTGTCGGTCTCACCTCCACCAAGGGTTTTCCTATGATGCATCTGACTGTCACTCCACCTACCCCAGTGCAAGTTCCCACACGGCCACGCAAATTTGATTGCTGCGAGAAGGATGAGGTTCACGAGTTGTCTCGCAACAGTTACAGCGAAGGCATGGTGGCGTATGGGCATGCTATATGATGATCATCGCGTCTTATTTCCGTGTTTATAGAATGATCTCATACTTCTTCAGTTGATTGACATGTCTCAAATTTATGGGAATCTGCATCAACGAACATCTTGTGGTATAATACAATGGTGGGATGAACACCGCAGATGAACAGACAGAATAAAAAAACCATCACGAAGACGGCGTATGCAAAAAATTATTGGACTCCATGGGTCACGAGGTTATCAACCTTCGCCACTTGCCCTCACTGCCGCTAACCCACAGTGCCCGTAAAGGGCTAGGCTCATCCACTTTCGAAGCAAAAAGCTTTCCCCACTCGGACCAATCCCAACCGTCGCGCACCGCGCCAGAAGGGTGGCACACGCACTTTCACCTGGCCACTCATTGAGCTATCCTTGTCGCTCGCGCAACTCGGACCGCCCATCCACACTCGCACACCATCCATCACCGTCTCCACGACATGCGTTACAGAAGTCGCATCCAGTCCAGAAGACGTCGTTGACCACTCAGCCGTCGCTCGAGGTCTGGAATACACTCCTAGCAATTTCCCAACTGCCTTCTTGTTCGTGCACCAGTCACAGTAATCCAAGACAACCACAGCTTCCATGAGCCCCTCACCCATCATCAACACAATCCTTCTAGATCTACCTGTCTTGTGCGTGATCCTGTCATCTGGGAAAGGAACATGCACGCCACAAAGCCGTCCCATCATCGCTAAGCTCGAAAATAAATCTCTATCACCCTTCCCGAAGGAAGGGTGACGCAGCGGAATGACAGTAGACATGAGGGGTGAGCGCCGAACCCATGGTTAAAGACAAAATAAGATAGGATTGACCTAGTTGAATCTGCGAATAGGGATCCCAAGAACCCACGGGGCGAGCCGAACATGGACACGAGGGACAGACTGGCGAATTGAAGGATAGTTGAAAAAGTAGAAGCGCATTCGACAAATCAGGTCTTGGCGATGATCCCGCCGACACAAGTCAGCTTTGAGCGAATGGTCTTGAACATAACCTGAACCTTCAGAATGACAACGGTCAGTATATCGCAAATATGGTCACGGAACGCATTGAAGTATGGGTTAAGCTAATCGTACGCGGCAACTCCGCAGCATGCCTCTGACACATAGGGTAGGCGAGCCAAAGCTGCAGGGACGACAGCAAATTTGCACCCATAGCACACTAGCCGAAACAGTCTTTAGTATCCCTTTCCTGTACGTACTGTATTCGCGACCAAATGCATTCCAGACCAGGTTCCATGTCGCAAGTCACCGCGAAGCCAGATCGAGGCAATGCACATTTTCCCGTTCCAAAGGACAACAGAGAAACCGACATTGCTTACGGCGAGCAAATCATAAGACGCCGGGGGGTGAATCCCAGTGAGACCACCCACAGTTCGAGGAAAGAGTCAAAGACTCGGGCCACGGGAATCATGTGCGTTGACCTGCTGAAGAATGTGAACCACAAGAGGTAAGGGCAAAGGCGCAAGTCAAGATAACTGGTCTTCCAAGAGCGGCCCTGGGCAAATTGATCTCTGCAAAGATCTATGCGTGGCCCAGGATGCACGCCACTGGCAGTAAACCACCAAATGCAAACTAGTGCGTGATCCACTCCGTCCCTCGATAGCCACCAAATAAGATCCCGCGACACCTCTCTAGCACTCGTACCTTGGTCCAACCTCTGCCCACAACATGAACCGACGCATTCCCGGCACCGCCTTCCCTTCAATCGCAACCATGTCGAACGTACGAAAGTTATTAGCTTTCTATGCGTGATGTCCAGACACGCCCGCAAAGGGTTCCCGAGGCAGCGCATGCGAAGGTCTGTCCGTATGCATGAGCGGAGGTGATTCCGTGATCGGTTACGAGCACGTTCCGAAGAGGCGATGAAGGCGGCTTCAAAGGAGTTCATCGCAGAGAAAAATTAGCAGCAAGCGGGCAAACGGCCGAGGCGCACATGGAAGACCACCGTCATAACGCGGCCCGACCCCAGAACAATGCCGCATTGTTTGTGGTTTATGCAAGTAGAAGTATATTCTCCCCGTGGCCGAAAATCATTAGGGTTAGAATTCATCCTGTTAGGATGGATGTTTTGGCTGGAAGCAGCGACGAGCTCGATGGTGGCCTGGATAGCATATTGGTGTGAATAGTCCCCCGATGTGGCCAGGGTCAGAAAGTAGACAGCAGACGCTAGACATAGTAGAGTTTGGTGATGAGAAGAAAAAGACGTGTCACTTGATATCGTGTTGTTTGGTCGAATAACAACGCGTAAACCCAAAGCTTATTTATACTGGTGCCGGGTAGTACTGCAAGACATGCTTACAGCTGTTTGCATACTATCATTCCACGTAATATGTCCACGGTTGCCAATATGCAAAATGTTCATAACAATTCAACATCGTGCTCAATTGATATCGAGAAAATTCATGCATATACGGATCACCTATAAATGATGTTTTGTGCAAGTAGAATGAAAAAATATTGGATGTTGCAGTTGCGAGAGATGAAATAGTGGTTATTTGCAACCTTTGCCCCACATAAATCACCCAGATCCCAAAGATCCTGCCAAAGTACTCATAAAAAATTTACCTGGAACATAATGAACACCTTATAGGGATGTTAGAATACCAATGCGATAATGTTTACTCATCTGTGCTGAGGTGTGACAGTGGTAGAATCAATGACAAGTACAAAAGCATGACACCAGACAGGGGAGATGCACAAGAAATTCAATCTCTGCCTCCACACTTTGACGATGTTGAGGACTGTGGAGAGTAAAAGTCAACTGAGCCGCTGCCATGCCGAGGTGTGACAGGACGTGACTGAATTGTGCAGATTAGAGGGTAGACCCTGAGTTTTATTGGGTTTGTTCCACTACTACACCACAAAATCCTAAAAATTAGTAAAAATCAGGTCCATGTAGAGGAGTTATGAATCTATGATGGGGCAAATTTCCAAAAGAAAATGTGATGTGGTTGAGGAGCTACAAAAGATTTGCTGAAAATTTTGCACATTACATGGAATGATAGTAATGCTAGGCCTAAGCAAAAAAAATACATACATTTGGCAACAAGTCAGATCCTGAACATTTCAATTTCCAACGCTCAATCTCAATCCATGATGGGACGACACATATCCAAGGAACAAAAGCAGATTGCTCTGCAAATGAGCTTGCTAAACATTCAGGATCCAATGATCTGTCGTTACACTGGCATAAGTGAGCATTCACTGCACTACATGCGGAAAACATTTTGGGAGACTGGTGAAGTTGTGAGGACACCAGTTTGTGCAGGTCGACCTCACATCCTCAATACCCTTGATGCAAATGTGAGTTGTTCTTTGATTTTAGTATCACTTATATGTGACTTGTTAGTTCCTCAAGGCATGCATTGAGCGAAAACCAGATATTCTCCTCACTGAAATGCAGGATCAACTGTGGGAGATCTGTGGTTTTGAAGTCTTGATTGCAACAATCTCAAGAACGATGCATAGGTGAGGGTTTACATGGAAGAAGGTAGGTCATCACTCACCTGTCCTTACTGATATGTATGATTCAATACAGCACTGTCTAGGTTATGCGCCCTTCTGTCGAACATGACAAAGATGACTGTGCTGCCTTCAAGATGCTTATAGGGGAACAGTTCCAGCCAGAGCACCTTGTATTTGCAGATGAATGTCATTTCAACTGAGCTTCCTTTCATCATGATTTTGCTTGGGCCCCTATTGGACAGCATGTGTGACAGCAGGACTTTTTTATACATGGCAAAAGGTGTTATGACTTGGATGAGTCTCTTGACAAAAGCTCAAAAGAGAGTGATCAAGTTGTCAAGTGGGTTCTACTCTCAAATAAGAGAGATTCAGGGTCTTGAGTTCAGACTACCGAAGAGGAATGCTCTAAGGTAGAAGTCAAGATATCAGACTCTAAGGTTGAAAGGCCTTAGAGAAGGGATCAAGTTTCAGGTTAAACCAAGTAGATTAAAGTGAAGAACTATAGACGATACATGAGAGGTATATATAGGGAACAAGTACAAGGTTAAGGGCAGGCTTGTCAGAGATAAGACTGCTGTAAAAGGAAATCAAGAAAAGATAGCAAGAATAGAGCGATAACAAATATAGTACAATGATGTCAGAGATAAGAGATAAAAGATGGAACATACTAGAATGTTCTATGATGTCATGGAAGGGGAATGCTGAAGCGGAGATATAATTACAAGGCAACGCAGCTGTAAGTCCAAGAAGAGAAGAAAAAGATAAGAGACCAATGTTATTGTAACAAAAGGTACTTTTGCGGAAACTCTCTCATCAATGTGTTGACATTTTGTTAGATATTCGATTCTTCCAGCATTATCACTCAATGGTATCCTGCATTTGGAGGTTTAGACCATTCATTCTCTGGTGAAGAATTCAGGCTTTTGTTTCTGGTGTATTAGACCAAATGCAGCCCTGGCCCATGCCAAACTCAGTGTTGGTCATGGACAACACAAGCATCCACAAAGTCCTAGGTATTTGTGACACGGTCAAAGAGCGGTATGCTAGTTCTTATTTCATGCTCAATGATACTGATTCTCTTTTATGTATAGTGGTATGCAGCTCTTATACCTGCCCTCTTATTCACCTGATTTGAATCCTATCGAGGAGGCCTTTTTGGCCATCAAGGCATGGCTTTGCTCAAACTGTGACTATGTGCTTGGTGAGACCAAGGGTCCAGCTTGTGACCCATACACTTTGATATGGGAAGCTGTATAC
The DNA here is from genome assembly GCA_003313855.1 of Suillus sp. MG131. Lineage (NCBI taxonomy): Eukaryota > Fungi > Basidiomycota > Agaricomycetes > Boletales > Suillaceae > Suillus > Suillus sp. MG131. The sequence continues at coordinate 8,671 of QLOO01001177.1, read as the reverse complement.
AGCATTGTCACAAGTGAAAAGGCTCATGGTTGGTACAAGTATAGTGAATATATTGTGTAATGGTGGGGTCATTATGTAGTGTGTTGAAACTACCCTTGTAGGCATGTTGAACTGCCAGTAGTACTATGTTACTAAGTGATTCATTTGTATCAGGTCAGGAATTCCTCATGCCCCTCGGTCTCATCATCACTTGTGTACTCGTTGGACCCACCACTTTGGTACCCATCAATCCATGATTCTCCTTCCTGCCATGCATCATTCTCAGGCTCAACAGTGCGTTCCTTGCCTTTATTCTGGGTCACTGGGCTGGGTATCTCTGGTTCCTCATAGGAATTGATGAGCCCAAAGAGCAGTAGAACAGTCTGTTTAGTATAATTGCAGAGGATTCTGGCTCGCCTTTGTCCCATATTGCCAATCACACTCAGCACATCCTCTGGTAAAAGTATTACTTGGCTTGATAAAATTACCCCCATGTCTAGCAGGGGTGTTTCAAGTTTGCCAAGTCGCAATTCTGGTCTTTCAGCATCAATCAGTCCAAGCAGTGCCCCAACTTTTGGATAGTCTGGAAATGATGTGCTCGGGATCTGGCTTGTGGGTTTGGAGTGGTGTGGTTGTGAAAGTGGCACAGAACTGGGAGTGTTTGACCTAGCTGTGGTAGGATCTGCTGTTATATTCTGTATGGTAACATGGACCTCAGGTGATGATCCCAACCTTGAGTGACAAGGCTTTTTGGTTGGGCTGCAGTCAAAATTGAGGCAGTGCGGTGGGTTGTAGATTGTTGTGTGACCAAGAGCCTAACCCAGTTAAGTTTTTTTCTCTCTCATAGATGTGAGACTTACAATCTTTTTAGCCCAGAGTGTCATCTCAGCATGATCAAGTTGATGATGGTTATCATAGCCACTCGTGTGATCTACAAAACAATGACCATGGTGAAGTTCACATCAGATCTGGCTCTCAAGCTGTTTGTAAGCCTTGAGTTGCATCACACCCTCGTCACTTGATGCTGGAAGGATATCATCTGTGTGTGTCCTCTTTTTTGCTTGGGTGGTAGTAGTCGGTTTGACCTTGTGGTAACTGTAAGTCATTTTCACTTATGTGACACAGATAATCACTTACCACTGCATTCTTTACCTCTAAGGCAATGACTTGTGTGCATGCATTGGATGCTTTGTGACAAAGATGGTCCATGGCAATACCAAATGCTTCTGCATCATTCAGTTGAGTAGATCTACTGTTGTCCCCCACAAATTTATACACAAGTTGGATGTCTGTCATATCCTGGAAATCTCCAGATCTGGATCTCAGATTTAGGACTTAATTCATCTCAGACATTTCCTTTGACCTGTTTCCTTTCTAGTAATTACCCCTATCATCCAGACTTCAGTTATACTTGTATCCTGTCTGATTACTGATCCGCCCTGCCTTTTCATTTCTGTCTACATTTTATTATGATCCAAGACACTTTAGTATTATATTCCACATGCTTTGTACATAGCTTCAGGTGTTTGCTTACTTATGTTTCCAGTGCTTCCTATAGTATATAAACCCTTGTAATTCTCAGTACTTCCTTAGTTCGAATATCAACCATAGTTCTGCTCATTCCTGTTTCCTCCGGACTTGAGTTCAGCCTCTAGTCAACCATCCAAGACTTAAGGATTGCATCCTTAAGTCTATACCCTCAGCTCTACCCTCAGGTAGTCTTTCTCTGTCGGTTTCTAACTTGGACTTCATCCAGATTAGTCTAGTCTCTCCTATCCAACCTATATTTGGGTATCGTCTGGATATCATAGTATAATATAATCTGGATATCTGGGTCCTGTGTATCCTATCACCCAGACTCACCTGGATCCTGTTACACCCCTTAGAAATACAGGGCACATACTCAGGAAAGGGGCACAGCATACGAGCTGAGGCTAAGCCCGTTAGATATAGTCCCCCTTGAGTACATTCTTGACAACATCGTCAGCAGCGCTCTTGAGGAATGCAAGAACACGACTTTTGAAGTCCTCCCAAGGCATGTCTGTCTCACCATGAAATTCGCACTTCATGTCATCAGCAACAACATCAATATCAAAACTAAAAACTGTAAGTCAGTTAGTATTGATGTGGTGACCAAATCAGGCTCATACCACCAGGGCGCAGTGTGGGAAACGCAACTCAGCTGAGTGTGCAGCTGATATAAAATTTAAATGTGTTAGGGTGAGGTATGGTGTGCAATATGCTCGACCCTTAGGGGAAGCAAAGTGAGCAGTATCCACAAGTTTTATCAACTCTGGGCTATGTGTGAGGTGTGAGAATGAGGCACTATAGGCATGTGAATGAGGCGACAGGCATGGGAAATGAGGCGTGCAGAGCGCGAGAGAGTAGATGATATATACAACTTGAACAGATGGGTGAGATTCAGATCAATAGCTTCATAGTTGAATGGTAGATAGATACTGGTGAAGTGGTGGTAAGGTCAAAAGGTATGGTAAAAGTAAAAAGTAAAAGTGAAGTGCCAAACTACATATGTCTAAGTAAAAACATATGTAAGTGTGCTCCCAGGGTGCAGAACCAAATAGGTAGTGCTAGGGTGATGTAAAGTAAGGGTCTATGTTGAAATAATCATGGTATGATGATAAAATAAATGATAAAAGGGGAGGAGGTCAGGCACCTTAGGGCGCTTAGGTGCAGGAAAGCACACATGCATCACGCCAGTGTCACCTATGTCATGCAAGTGTCATGTTAGTTGCACCAGTGTCGTGTTCGCATCGCCTCTATCATGCATGTGTTGCCTTGCATGCACACTGCAAGTAATTTTGTCATGACTTGTAAAATATGCCTTTGTGAGGCTATGCAGGATTGAGTCTCTACAGCGGTTCAGGATTTGGTCGCAACCTCAATGCTTGGGATGGTGCTGGCACTGCCAGTGCTGCCAATGCTCTTGATGATGCTGGTACTCTTGATGATGCCAGTACTCTTGATGATGCCAGGGTAATTTCAGTATTCGGTCACATTGGAGGGTACTGTGGATACTGGGGCTGGCCAGCATATTGCTGGACAAAATGCAGTGGAACATAATGATGTAAGGGCAGCACATAGTGGTGCAGTATTGGCGGGTAATGTTGCATGAAAGGTTGAGGGTGCTGTGGTGGTGGCAGTGGATAGTGATGAGGATGAAGATACATGTTGGGCGCATTGCCTATGCCAGAACCCAGAGGGGTACTTGGTGACATTGTTGGGAAGATGGGCTTCAAACTTGTGTGCTGAGGAGGCTCTTATAGTTTTTTTTTCCACTGTATTGTACCATAATAATTGACATATATATCTATGAACCCACAGCACACACCATCGGGACAGAAAATGATCACTTGTTTTATTTTATAAGTCAATTTTACTGGTGAGTGTCAAGCGTGCGCACGGACCATGTTTGCTTATGTATAGTGTTACAATAACATTAGCCTCCTATCTTTTCTTTCTCTTCTTGGACTTACGGCTGCATTGCCTTGTAGTTATATCTCCGCCTTGGCATTTCCCCTTGATATGATGTCATAGAACATTCTAGTATGTTCTATCTTTTATCTCTTATCTCTGACATCATTGTACTATATTTGCTATCGCTCTATTCTTGCTATCTTTTCTTAATTTCCTTTTACAGCAGTCTTATCTCTGACAAGCCTGCCCTTAACCTCATCTTCATTCCCTATATATACCTCTCATGTAACATCTTAGTTCTACACTTTAATCTACTTGGTTTAACCTGAAACCTGATCCCTTCTCTTGGGCCTTGCAACCCTTGAGTCTGATACTTGACTTCTACCTTAGAGCACTCCTCTTCAGTAGTCTGAACTCAAGCTTTGTATCTCTAGTTGGAAAGTCCAACTAGACATACTCGAACCTCTCTTGTTTGAGAGTAGAACCCACTTGATGACTTGATCGCTCTCTTTTGAGCTTTCGTCAAGAGATCCATCCAAGTTGTAACATATAGCACAACAGATTACAACACCTTCACCTTCTACAACAATGTCATTGCCTGTAACTCCACCAAACAGATGTCTTACCCTCCCCAGTAATCCCACATCTCCCTTCAATGCTTCATTCTTTTATAGAATAACAGTGGGCAAAGACATCTCAGATGATACACTGAAGGCATGCACTGATCTCTTCAGCTCCAACTACAGTATTTGGGGCGAAGAAGCAAGTAAAATTTCTAGGTACACAAAAGCTGGTAAGTAATCAATATAATCCTTGGCCATTGCTGAGTCTTTTATATAGGGCAAAAGGTGAAGATGACTGGTGCAAGACTATGAGCCCAATGTTTGTCTCACCCAGAGAATATCATCCTGGTGACCTGCCACCTCCAGGTTGATCTGCTTGAGAGTGAACGTCCCAGACTCTGTGGTCATGCATTTGCTTCCATGTGGGATTATGATGAAAACAAAAGTATGTGTCCCACAACTTTCTCTCACATTCACCTTCTGATTTTGTCTCAGTTGGCTGGGTGACCCAACTTGTTGTTGATGAAGCAGTCTGTCAGTGTTATGTTGCAACACAGCTCTTGCAAACACTCAAGGTCCATGCCCTATTCTCCCACATCAACATTGTTGGTCTGGTCTCATCCCACCCTGCTGCTTGCAATGCTTTGGCAAAATATGCTGGTAAGTTGATGTTATCACTCTCACAGATTTTGGATATCATAACTAACAACATGAAGTGGCTGACCTCAAAGATGTTGACTTGGACTTCATTCGTGATCATGCCAAGGGGATTCTGCAATCCTCCCCCATCAGTTATCTAAATGATGCTCAACTGAAGGACACGCTCTTTGACAAGAACTGTGATAATAGATCCATCTCATCTGTGTTCACCAAGTTCTATGTTGATCATACCGAGCCTTTGAAGGTGCTGGCACATTACCAGGATAAAGGTCAATGGTGCTTGGGTGAGCTCGTTGATGGACATGAGTTTCTCGCTATTTTTCCTATCACTGCTGTGAGCTCAATTTTGCCCATCCAATTACATTGTTCCTAGAACTACTACATCTGTTGGAGCATCAAAATTTAAATACTGCTGTGTATGTAGTGAATTTTTTTTGGCCTAGCATTATGCAAACAGCTGTAACAAGTGTGTTATGAACACTTACAAACACTTACAACTTCAGTGCAATTGGTGGATATGCCTTTCATTCTGCAATGAGATTATTTATGTATGTCTCTAAGTAGTTTACAATCTAATATTCACTGTTTCTCACAGGTGTTTTTGTGGTCACAAACTGTTATTGCAAGGAGCCCTTGCGTGCAATAATGACTAAAAAGGTGTGCCAGCTGACCCTAACTATATTTGGTTCCCAGAAAGTGCCTCAAAGGCTTGTTTCTGGATTTTGGATTTTCAGATGTGGGGTGGCTCAGCTATGGCTGGTTTGGCTTTAGCTTTTATTGGTTATGCAGCAGTTTGGTTAGTAATAGATGGGCTCACATAATTTTTTGGTTTGGTTCACCTCAGCCAACCATGTGAACCAACCTTAAGCCCATTATGTGTGAAAGGCAGCTTGAGCCAGCTTAAGCTGAATGAAACTTGCTTCAATCAACTTGACCCCAGCATGCATGCAACCTTGTCTGTTGGAATCTGTCATTTTCCTGTCTAACAATTCTAATATCTTACTGTACTATGGACAAGGTCCCCACCCAAGTTGATGGCAGATTTAGGCTGGGAGACATGCTAGGATCTGGCTCATATGGTATGTGATATGTTGTTATGCATGTTTTTTTTTTGAAATTGAGTGCACATACTAGGTGTTGTGTACTGTGTGCAAAACATCATCAATAATGATGATCTTGCCATCAAACTTGAGCCTCTTGTCAATAACTCATCTTCTTTGGAGCACAAATATTGCATTTTGAAGCAACTTGTGTCAGAAATTTGTGAAAGCTATTTCAATGCTTCATTGTTGAGATATTGAAATTCATATTGTCATGATAATGTAAGATTGATTGCTGAGTTTCAATGTATCACAATATGATTGCGATGCACTTGTGATGCATCCTTACCTGTATTTGCACTCTCACCATCTGCATTCCTCCATTTCTTTGCTCACATCAATTCTGTAGATACCTCATATATATCTTTTGACATTATGGGCTCCAACCAGGCCAAATTCTGTGATCTGTGAACAGAGCATCAAACCATGCAGCTGGGTCACTCACCAAAAAGCCTGTGAGAAGAACTCCCAGAAATGAGCCCAAGATCAGCATATCGCAGACTCAATTAGGCAGTGAAAAGGTGTGTTTTTGAATACTCAAATTTAGTTTTATATCCGGACTAACTGCAGCAGGTCTTGTTAGTCCTGGATCCAATGGTACTGCTGTCAATGTGGTGGTGGGTCACAGTCTGAATCTGCAGCTTGAGACACAGGGTAAGTTTTGCCATCTATTATTCTTTCAATGTATTGTGTTGCTAATTTTACTTATTTGTCCATCAATAGTCCAGTGAGAACCTTCAGCATCAAGTTTCCATGATGTCAATAATCCAGGCCCTTATTTTGGTGAGTTTGATTATTATTTCTTTGGGTGTTTTGTTGTATGATATGGATTTTAGATGAGCAACTGGCTATCCCTGATGATGATGGGGACCTTCAGTATTGTGAATATCAGCTTGATGACATCAAGGTTGAGCACCATCCAAAGAACAGGATACCAACCAAAGTCTTTGCTTTCAGTGATTTCACACATCACCCTGCCCATCATTTCTCATGGTCTGCTCCAGAACCTAACACAAAGCCTTGGTGTCCTTTCAGGTCTCGTTTGGAGTTCAATGTTGCTGAAATCACCCTCAAAGCAGCCCTCAATAATGCACAGACAGACCATCTCCTTGATATATGTGGCCACTGCACAGCGCAGTCAGAGAAATTCACATTCAAGAACCACAAGGACATTCATGCTAAGTGGGATGCAGTTTCTCAGCACCTTACAGGGGTTGTTTTACCCATTGTTGTATGATTCTTATTGGACTAATGTTTGAGCTTAGTTTACAAAGGACGTGATTTTGATATCTACTATCACAATCTTTGGGAGTGGGCTATTGACCTCCTCTGTGATCCTCATCTGTTTCCTTATTTTCATTTTGATGCCCAGTGCTTGTTGAAGTTCAATGGCCAGTCTTTTGAATGATTTGTAGACAAGCCCTTTACTGCTCAAGACTTTTGGGATGCTCAAGTATGTGCCATTTATATATGTTGTACAGTAATCTTGATGGAATCAATGTAATTCATAGTCACAGCTGCCACATAGTGCCAAGCCCCTTGCCTTCATATTGTATGCTAACAAAATGAAACTATCTAGTTTGGAACTGCAAAAGGCTATCCCATCATTGCATGATTAGTGAGCTTACCCACCCACTGTTACAAACTGGCAAAGTTTGCAACCAGAACCTTATAGGGGGCTTCCATATATGGGCTCTGCAACCAGTGCCCTCTGTGTACAGTGGAAGTTTGTGGCACTTCTTGAGAGGCGGGGCTCTCCTTGAGAAGTAATCGCTCACAGTAGTAAGCTTACTATGTGAGGCTTGTGATAGGACTAGGCTTCTAGAGGATGGGAATCAGATAAAGCTAGATTAAAGTTAGGGAAATACAAGAGGTGGTAGCTAGCTTTATATATGAGTATTCAAGCTGAGCTTGAACTGAATTAGTGGACAAAGACCAAATCAGGAGAACAATGTAAAGTAGTATAGAATGCAAAGGAACATACAAGAAATAGAGAGAATGTTCCATGAACCAAAGAAACAGTAATACAAGGCAATGTGGCCATAGGTCCAAAGGGGAAGGGAAAAGGAGAAAGCATAGGGCATAGGGGAGGCTCAGGGGTTGAGCTGATCTGATGACTTTGAAGACTGGTCAGGTGACTTCAAGGACAAGGTCCGGTGACAGCTGGCGACAATAAGGATAAGGAGTCTGGAGATGACAAGGTGAGGAAAAATGATAAGGGGCCTAACAAGTGTATGTTCTTGTAACACCCACATTTGCAACAGTCAAGGAATGGGTGGCAGTTATATTGTTGGGTGGCTTCCTGTAGTATTACAATATGTATGTTATGTGCATTACTTCATACTGATTCTATTCATAGGTGAAGAAAGATAAAGCCCATGCTGGCAAGCTGGCATGGGCTAACTTCAAGGCTACAGTATGGCACAAGTCCTTTGAAAGGATACTGTCTTCACTCACTGCAAAATCAAAAACTGGTCAATGGTTGGAGTGTCTAGATATTGTTCAGTGCTGGTTTTTCCCACTAATACTCATTTTATCTTCCGATTTTGAGGAACAGTGGAGCCCCTTCAGTGACAAACTCCGTATTATACGGGCCATCCAATGGACATAATATCCCATACAGGATGGGCCAGTGGACCATGGGCCCATGTTATGTATACCCTCGATGATGACAGATGGGCCAGGAGTAATATTATTTCCAATGGAGGCAGGTGGGCCCATGCAAGGCAATGATATATATATCCTTGATGTTGATGGATGGGCCGGGGGGGCGTATCATCATAAATGGAGATGGGTGGGCCCATCTGGGTAATGTGCAGAGTAGGATATTATAGACAGGTGGGCCAAGGGGGAGGAATATTACATATACAGGTCAGCTGAGGTGGGGGAATATTATATATATGTGTGGGCTGAAGGTGGTGTAAAATATTTATT
>QLOO01001176.1:0-50362 GCA_003313855.1 Suillus sp. MG131 | reverse complement strand
AGACCGACGATTGGTAGACCCTCGAGTAGCGCCGCGACGAAACCGAACGCTGATCGTGACGTGAGTATACACGCAAGCAATGAGATGTCATGTATACTTCGGTAGTCCCATTTACGCTCCTCAATAAATACAGCTTCCTGATGGGCCGTCATCTTCTTTGTGGCAAAATACTTGCCACGGGAGTCGGTATTGATGAGGAGAAGATAAAAATGAGGGCTTACCGGTTTGTGCAAGTCCTGAGCAGTGCTCAAGCTTTTGAAAGCCGCAGCAATGAATGTGCCGACAAACGGATACAATGAAAGCGGAAGTAAGATGACTGAAGGTGTAAACGCCTCAGGGAATAGCTCTGCGAATACCATGGAACACGGTTCACCTTTCTGTATGATCAGCTTCCAGAACCACATCTTGAACATCCTGTCCAGGCGACCCCGACGTTCATTGATAATAGGCGGGGAATCCCATTCTTCAACATATGGCTGCCAGAAATCGGGCCCCTTGCCGCGCGAGGCAACTGTTTGATCCCAGACGCGTTGGCGGGCAACGCGAATATTGCGAGCAACAAAAAAGCTGATGATGCCGGTAACTTGCGATCCTACCAAAAGTATCGCGACGTCTGGTAGGATAAGTATATGAGTTTCAAAATGTGATAACCGGACGATGAAGTGCACATGTGGATATGCTAAAGGGTAACTTGAACCCTAGGAGTGTCTCATGAGATAGGTCGTCTGCGGTTTCTTCGAATCGTGTTATGTAGCGCACGGAGAAGATGGAGGAGGGGTTTGTGATGGCTGCTTTGATGATGCGGCGCTGTATGCTGTATGATGTGCACACCTGGCCGGAAGCTGTTGAAGATGTGTATGTAGGATAAATTCGACTCACCCAGGCAAACCCACATATCAGCCCCCGTCGGACACCGTTGCGGCATTTATTCCACGCAGGGACATAGAGAGATTTGTCGGTGAAGAGTCGGTATGCACCGACAGCCACGTATGAGGACGGAAAATTAAGCCGCAGCATGGCTCGGTGCAGTTCCTGTGGAACCTCATCATACTTGGACGAGTGGCTCGCTGAATATTCCAATTCTGGTTCTCCAGGCATATATTGAAAGTTGAGGTTGCTGGTCGTTAGCCGTGCGAATCACGTACGTGACACCGAAGCGGCCACTTGTGACCGGTCATTGACCAGTTGACCTTTCTGCAACGTAAAACGCCAGCGCGTGCCCTCCTAGTCCGTTCCAACGCCTTCAACGCCTCCGTGTTTGGTACATGTGTGGCATTCTGGCGTTCTCGCAGGTATTTTTGCGTTGTATGGACAAATAGCCCGGGGCAAGTCTTATCTTCGAGCGTCCGACTGTCGCTCACAGAACAGAAACGGGTCAGACCAAACATTATTCGGAACTTAATCTCTTACTTAACCAGTAAAAATTCGTCTTCGAGTCGGACATGACGAAAGTGCTTCGCAAATCTGATCATTTGTTGTCCCCACCAATCACTTTTTTTGTTGCCCCACAGGTGCATGCCGTATTTGCGTACACCACGGACTTCTGTCCAGGTCGAAGCAAATATTAGTATAGCAATTTAAAATCAATTTAAAATTCATTCCCCATGGAGAGATAGAAGATACGCCTTGTAAGCACTCAAGTCATGAATAATTGCCAGGGCCCGAGATACTATACGGAGCAAACCATATGTTGTCTCTCAATTGGGCCATTCTGATGGAAGCAGGTTTTCTCAGGGGGGCTTGAGACTTGTTGTCACGATACTCGTGGTCTTTACTGCTATCGCTGTGGCATATCCCACGGATGAATGCGTATGTGAGGACCTCAACTCAGCGAAGAAGGTACTGATATGACATGCGGTTATGGCTAAGTGTGGAGCTTAAGTCTAATCTAATTGATGACTCGAATGCAAGGGCCTCTCAGCAATCCGTAGGGAGTGGAGCTGACTGGGTGAAGGAGCAATCTCAGCAAGTTATCATACACACATGTGTATAACCCCTATCACAACAGAGGTTTCCTGCTACGAGTATGATTTCGACATTGAGAAGCCCGAGTAACTCAAAGCTTATGGCGACTCGGCGAGCCTGAGTTGTGACCCGACGGAGGTTCTTTTTCCTGCCATGATTATCTAACTCGTTACTTTTTAGCTTCAGAAAAGGCAGAGTACTTTTGGAGAGTATTGTAACATCATTAGTCAACATGTATGTATTCAACGTGTAATTGTAAAGTGAATAAATGAGCGTGGTGCATAAACAGAACTGTGAAGTCCCTAGACACTTTAAAATACAGGTCAAAAACTAGTACGGATAAATACCATACTTCCTGAGTCCAGGTTCACCGTGTTCAAGGGAATAGATGTTCTAACCTCGCGGTCAGACGTGTCAAGGGACAAATGGGCTCTGAAGTGAATATTACAAAAGTAACCTAGTCTATTCTTCCTTTCCGCACATCATCACTAGCATACTCCTCTTCGTCCTCTCCAACATCAAAGATAGCTGTCCCGCTCTCATCCTCAAGAGCTCGTTCCTTCCCTTTGCGTTTTCGATGCGCCTGTTCGTCATCATATCCGTTCAACGGGATATTTTCTTCTGATTGAGGATTCCTCGACAACCGCACTGGTCGACGACGCAAACGACACCATATACAAAGGCCAATGGCAATAGCCAGAAGAAGGAAGATCAGGACTACTGAGCCTGCATTATAATAGGCTGACAACAACACTGAGTCAGCACTCATTTCCGTATGCAAGAAAATTTTATCACCATCCCACTGCGCCTTAGTCTGCTCAGGCGTTTTGCCGGGCAATGGCGACGACAACGGCACATCACCGCTATCCATAAATATCGGTTTGGTGTCGTCCCCAACTGCGCTTGGTATACGTGCGGACCCGTCGACGATGGCAGAGAAATTCATCCCCATGAATCGCAAGATCATGTCATGTGCAATGTCGGGAACGTCGTATGGCACCATGTGTGATGCGTTAAAGATCTGTGGGTTTGTGAGTAGAGTGCCTTGTGCGAGGTACGCAACGTACCTTGGCATACGTGAGGTTCCGTGAGGAGACCCAGGTCCCTGCTGACGTACCGTCGACCGTCCATGATTTAGTCTGTACTTTCTGAAGTCGTGGTCAGTTCCAAAAACTCTGGACATGAGAAAATACCCACCCCTAGCCCCTTTTCTCCGTTCCATGTCAAAGACTTGATCAAGGTCTCGATACCCATATAATTGCAGATAAAATCTTGATCACCGGCGAACAATAAAATGGGAATTTTTTCTAGCACGGAAGGAAGGAGGGTGATAGATGATGGAGACAAATAGTCATGCATCTCACTGCTGACCCGTCTGGCACATTCGACCCAGCTCTCAGGTTTGGCCTCCGCATGGAGCGCCCTGATGACATCTTTGCGCTGGAAAAAAACTTCGTCAGACAGTAAGAATGCATGTCGAGAGAGAAACAAACAGCGAGGTAAGAACTGATATTTTTCAAGTCCGGAGGCCACTGCATGCCGCAGAAAGGCGCATCATCTTCCAACCGGACATCATAGATGTTTACACATTTTGGTTGTCCGTCGACACTATTGTGATAGTGAAACCAAGATTCGATAAATTTTCAGGAGTGTTACTCACGTTCGCGACTTGCTTTTGAGGATAAATTCCAGCAGCCCCTCACATTGATCTATATGGACGGGTTCTATAGTAACGCCCCTGAACGCCTCCATGCATCTATTGGTCTCCTCTTTGCTGTCTTTGTAGTGCTGTGGATCATGTCAGGCATTGTGTGAGCAGGGCTCTCGAGATAATCAAATTACTCACCTGTGAGCTCTCGTCGACAAGTCCATGCGTGACGGCATAGTCTAGGTATGCAGGGTATTGACTACGACCATCTATCCAGCCATTACCAATTGCAGCCCCTCGTAAGGGCATTTTGAGTTCTGATGAGAGAATAGCATCCGCTATACAAAGGGGTCAGTGTCAGCAGGAGGTAATTGGGAGCTGCTATACCGAAGTAGGGAATATATTGTCCAGCATAGCTCTCGCCGCCCAGATAGGTCTGCAAGCTGCCATTAGGTGAGCTCCAGGATAAACAAAGCCACGTACGTCTACAGTCTCATATTCAGGGAACACTTTATAGAATGTGCGTAGAAATTCCATGAGTTGGTCAGTCGTCTGAGATAGCATAGCCATTAAGTTGGCGAGCATTATGCCCATACATATCAATATATACCTGTTGTAGACCGTGCACGTAGTGATTCGTGCTAGTATACGAGAAACCTGTTCCAGCGGGTTGATCCACTGAGAAAGGAGAAAAATTCGCTCAGTCGAACTTGGTCAATGAGGGACTTGACAGACTCACCATACACGATAGTAGTATATTCATTCCAACCTCCATCTACCGTTTTAAGGCCGCCCTCTCCATCAATTTTCCAAGGTCCAATTTCCATCATCAGACCGTCAAATGAGGAACATCCCGGTCCGCCCTATTACATTCAGTTCGCTGCATACACTGCGGCATATCACACGCACATTAAACCAGAACATCAGCCGCTCCTTATCCGCTGACTTACGAGCTTTCACCATCACGAAGAATAAATGCGCGAGAACGTCCGTGCTGGCTGCTGAACCTGCATCGGGATCGGAAAGAATGTGTCCAGCGTATATGTGTAAAGGGTGTGTTGTATCCTGGTGCAGGCCAGGGAGGTAAGGAACATAGAAAGAGGCTGCTGAGGGAACTGTATGTCTTCTGCATTAGAACTGTCGAAATCTTTGAGCAGTTAGTCTGTGCTATACCTTCAGTTGGAGCAGCCTCCACTGGTCGGATCACGAGAGCAAGAAGCAACGTGGCACAGGTCAGCGTGCATCGCAGATACCTCCGCATTCGCATTTTTGACTGAGTTTGTAGGACTTGCTGGTCGCCCGTTGAGAAAAGGTGGCTACAGGACAATCACTATGTAGGCAGTGCTACTTGGATTTGGAACTGCAGGGAGTGCCTGCGCGGCAAGTTTGTTACTTGAACTAGTAACTACAGTCTCACACATCATAATATATCACGGCCGCATCAGGCCTGGAAGCTTCCGCACCTACTACAGCTTCTGGAACAAAATCTTATAATGCATTATAACACGAATGACTCAAAAAGAAATGACACCAATTCAGGCTCGGCAGACTTGCCTTCAATCGACCCGAAATTTTACCATGAAGCTTCTGAGCGTGATTCGTTTGATTCTAATGACTACGCAAAGTCTGCGCTTACACCATGTTATCATCTGGATCAATGACAAGAGCTTTACAAGGCGAAAGCTGCACCATAAACAAGAAACGACTGTCTTCCTTCCATCTTGAATGTTTAACTACGGAAGACCAGTCGGATAGATGTTCGCCTGCATGCTGAATCGAGTCATCGCAAAATTCGCGAACATGATTTTTTCATCAACTCCAATGACTGTGCAACTGGCGGCGGTTCCCCCTCGTGGCATGAGTGCGCCAGGGCTCACTTCATAGAAACTAGATGAAACAGAATAATCTCTTCATCAGCATTTATGCCGAGAAGGTACTGGGACTCACTGGCTTCTTGCCATTAAAGACCAGGTCTATACCTGTCATAAGATACTTGGATGTGGGTGTAGATTGAAGCCTGCGATGAAATGAAATGTCCAATTCCTAGTGGTAGCAAGACACCGGTATACTTTGATACTCATTAAACCCAGAGGTGGGCCATCCCTCATTTTTCTATGGTCTGTGTAGGACTAATCCAAGCCCGCAAGACGAGTTACGAATGTTCGTCGAAATCATGAAGTGAGCCTCAAGTGGCTCGTTGGAGTAATTGAGGATCAGGCATGGATCGGATGGCACAAGGGCGTCGAACCCCCGGGCGTATTGCACCGCCCGGTATGCATAATTTATGCAAGCCTAACTACGTTTTCGGGCACGGACACACACCGGCTAGCTGATACCTCGGAAGTGACTGTGGAGCAGACACAGTTGGAGGCCTATTTACGCCTAGCACAATGTTACACGTATGCATTTTCGTCCAGGTTGAGACAAGCGTGCGTCCTGGGACACTGGGAGTTTTTCCTGCGATAAGTATGAGAGCAAAGAGCGAATTGGTGACAGCTCATGTGAATGACCTTGACAGTCATGGGCGGCCACGTAAGTGCGATTGACTTGTCTCATGAGTACTTGAGTATCAACCTTATGTAACTAGAGTATTCAAGTACTTCTTTTTCTGCCATTATCCGAACATTCTTATTTTGAGATATGAGGCCTCTGGCATACACTGCCAGTTTTCTATCACTTACAGGGTTGGTCAGCGCTCAATACTTTTCGGCTGGATGGGCCCCAGGACAACCGGTCCCAAGTGAAACACCCTCACCAGCACAATATCCAGCGTCCACCCCTGCAACGCAACATGGGCCAGGGAAGATGTCATTTCTAGACAGCCTTGTGACTGTAGGACCGTTGGGTGCTGTATCCTCTCTCATTGGTCTCAACCTTACCGGAGCGCCATCTGTAAATTGGGATGAGCGGATACCTCTCATCACGGATGAGAACTATGCAGAAATGATCGTGAACGAGACACTGACTCCTGAGGAGGAGAAAGAACGGGTTTGGTTTCTCATAATGTGTGTATATCGTATTTAATAGTCCGTCACTTAACGAATCCTCACCAGAACCGTCACCGCGGGACAGCCAGAAGGTGTCTCGAAGTTCGTAGACCATGTTTTCGATGCCACGTATAACTATACCCTAGAGAAAGGAGAGCTCCCTCACGTGCGCTTTGGTCGCATCGATTATCTCAATGTTACGAGCGTCACTACTAAATGGGCTGTCTGGTCGTGAGTCTTTAATATTGTTGTAGTCTGTTCGTGTCCTTGACCTTCTATCAGCGCGCCTTACCTTGTTGTATTGAAAGACCGAGGGCAAACTTTGCGGTTTTACAAAGCCGGTCAGATAAGGTTGACTGACGAAATCCTACACCAATTTCTCAAGGAGAAGGCGTGGAGCATCAAGGAGCCATGGAAGTCCATCTATGGCCCCGGTGGTGAACGGTAGGACGCGTCAGATTTAAGTATCCCACATGTGCTTACCGCCCTTTTGCAGCGAATACATCTTAGACTACCTGGCACAATTCTTGTCCATAGTCTACAGCGCTCTTGTTCGTGTGCCGAAATGGCTCATGTACATGATGAGCGGAGGTCTTGCGACTTTTTTCATCAACTTTTTGCACAAGCCTTCGTCTCCTCAGAGCGCTGCTAAGCCTGTAGTCAAACCTGTACCCAAGCCTGTGTCTGAACCCGCAGCCCCAGAACCCGCAGTCCCGTCGAGTGCGACAAATACGCCGCGGAAAGGGTCTACTAAAAGGAAGGGAAAGAAATAGTCGGATGTCTTGGAGGAATACATATACCCATGCATTATTGGAGAGCTTATGTATTGTGATGATGTACTGCCATCTTGAAGGTTGTACAATGAAGGCTTAACTATTGTGCACCAGTGGATCTCCAGACGCACTAAGAGAGCACGGCGGTCTGTGGCCAATGGCAATAGTAGTATACGGAACTAGGAACCACAGTGCGTTGTTATACTCCAATATCACAATAAAAGTGTTGGGGTGAGCTTGCAATTATTACGCAGGTGTACCTAGGTTGATCTATCTCGCTGTACTACAACAGATTTCTGAATGCAACAGTACAAGAATCAACGAGTTCTGGACAGCGCGTAAAATTCATTCCTGATTGTCACCTCAGCTCCCTCCGTCGATGGACGGTCCCGAGGATCAGTAGACCAACATTGATCGATAAATGGCCAATACTTTTCGGGGAGTTCAGGATAACGTGATCGGAAAGGCTTTTCCGATCTGGCTATGCACAGGACGATGGCAGCATCATTCGGGAGGTAATAATAGGGAATTTTGTTGGTGAGGACCTAAAGGCAAAGTGAATGATATCATTGACAAGTTGAGAGTACAGACGTACCTGCAACATGATACCGCCGAACGAAAATATGTCGCTCTGCTCGCTTGGACGAGTCGGAGATCCGTCTTCCCGCTCTAGTACAAGCAACTCAGGAGCCATCCATCGCATGTTTCCTTTGAGCGTGGACGTCCAGGACGCCTGAGAGGGGCTTATAACCTCGGAATACATCAAGGAAAGACCGAAGTCAGCAACACATGCAGTGCCATCACCATGGATGAGTACATTAGGCTGAAGTTCACGCCGTCTTAATTCAACTAAAACTATCAAGAAAATTGAACTCACCCCATTAAAGTCACCATGGATAATACTGTTGGTGTGAACTGGAAGGCATATCACTACTAGTATTCCAGGTCTAGCATTGGGAATACCTAACACGTACGATATTGCAGTCCAGCTATGATATCCCTGAGCTGAAATTGCCATCGGTCCATGGTCTGCACGAAATACAAGGGGGACTTACAATCTCGAATCTTCTAACAAGAGTAAGAGCTGTGCCCTGAAGCTCCAAATAGTCCGACAGGTTACCATTCTCCGCCCAAGGGCTGACTATCGCTAAGAATGGACCGAAGCCATGCGTATAACCATAAACAGGGAGAATATTGGCATGCTTGAGCTTGGCGCATATTCGGAGTTCACGCTTTATCCTCTGCGAAGTGGCAACCCATAAGGAAAAGCTGCAGTCTCTTATTAAGAAACTCACCTTCATCTTTTTCGCCTTCGCCACACCAAGTTGATCAGCAGCATATACCTGTAATGCTTTCACCGCGACCTACCCAATGATCAGTTTTAGACAAAGGTACAAACAACACTGCAAACAAACTTTGACCGATCTACGATCAATGTGAAAGGTGCATTTCCAGATCTCCCCGAACCCACCACGAGTAACAGGATAGTTTCCATCCTTTGTGATGTATTTTGAGAGGTCTTGAAGTATTACTTCATCGGGGATATCATCAGGCTCGTTATTACGAGCGGAGAAGGCTGAGTGTATATGGGAAGAGGAGGGAAGGAGCTCGCGGGGGTCGGGGCGTAGTTGGGGTAACTGTGAACCTACTGTGGACGAAGGTATCTGTGATGGAGGGATAAGAGTAGGCCACTGCAACTTGTCAGTAAGTGATCGGATGCCAGTAGGCTGTATGCAAGAGATTCCAGCGTGTCTGTCAGTCTGGAATCCGGACCCTGGGAGACGACGGATGGGACGGATAAGGGGAGGTGGTAGAGAGTGGGAAGGGAGGCTCTGTTGCGCATTTGATGGGGCCTCGCTTATGGGTTGATTTGCGATGAGAGTGAGAGCGCCGGACTGATAAAATGGGGTTAGTGGAGTGCTGAAAATGAACAAAAAGAGGGATGAGTACATCAGTGAGGGGAACGTGTCTAGGAGCGCCGACCTGCAAGAAAATGTTAGCGCATGAACGATAATAGTATTGGGGTTGACTGCGCACTCTAACTTGTGGTACAGGCCGAGTATTAGTGGGGACCTCAGGGGGAGTGTTGCATAAGTAGATCTTGCGCATAGTGGTGTAAACTAGTTGGCGTGAGTCGGGTGAGATGATAAGGTTGTAGATGGTGGACAGAACATCGAATGAGGCTAGGAGCTGGCGGGACTCAAAGTCCCAGAGCTTGATGGTGTTGTCAATGGAGGCACTGGCGAGGAGAGCACAGTCGAGTGAGAGTGCTAGGCCAGTGACAGTCAAGGTGTGTCCTTGGAAGGGGGCTCCAGCAATCTTCAGGGTAGATGCGTTGAACTCGTAGATCGTCTTTGGATAGTCTGGGTCATCCGTGAAGCTGAAAGCAGCTACGATGGTCTTGTCTTCCATGGTCCAAAACACTGGCGAGGATGTTATGCCCACACCACCGTCCAACTTCCTCAGTTGAACATCTAATTTCAGTGACTGAATATTCCACACTTCAAGGTGATTCCCTGGTTGCCACGATTTAACCGCAAGCTTTTTCGAGTCTTGCGAGAATCGAACTGCGCCCACATTTTCGGCATTTTCGAATAGACCAGCCACGAGCTTGCCAGTTTCCAAGCTCCATATCCGTACTGTACCATCCCATGACCCACTCGCCAGTAATGTGCTGTCCGCCGAAATATCAATGCAGGTAATCCTCCGTGAGTGACCTTCAAATATCATCATGGTCCCCGTCTCAACTTCACAGGCTTTGAGCTCCCCGATGTTGAAATCCCCACCAGCAGTGACAACCCATTGACCGTCCCTTGAAACCCCCACAGCACGCACCTCTCTCTCATAAACATCCCGTGCCTCCTTAATTTCTTTACCCATTTCTAGGTCCCATTGACGAGCAGTCTTATCGCGTGACCCGCTGATCATTCGCTTCCCGTCCGGAAAATAGGATACAGATGGAATAGTTTTTTGGTGACCCTCCAAGGTCAACACAGGTGTCAGAGTCAATTTATTTGCTGCTGCAGTGGGCTGTTGCGACCTCGAATCCATGTCCCGTTTCTCCTCCAGCAAGGTTTAGCAGGTGCAGATGATGTTTTATTTGAAGGATTCGTCAGTGAGGCTTTCTCGTATCCTGCGCTTGACGTTGATAGTAATTTCGAAGGACACCCAACTGCTTGCAGCTGGTACACTTTACCTGCAGATGTCGCAGATCGTCAGTTTGTCAACACTGAAATTTGAGACTGTTGATGTTACCTAGAGGCCGGCAGGTCGGGAGAAGAGCGAACAATTTAGCTGATTGATCATGTGTGTCTGGCAACCCCTTCCTGTAGTTCCTGTTACGCCCCTTCTTGGCCCCTTGGCTGCGGGCGCACCCTCAATTGCTATCCCAACATATAATGCTCAAGAAATTCACAATTTCTTCCTGTTATTCTCATCCAACTCATTTACCATGAACTTTCACAGTCACTGCAGCTGTTTCCATAAGTAGTTAAGTGCAAGCTGTAATAAAAGTAGCCACGTCACGTGCAACTCCTTCGCACTGCAAACGCAACAGCCTTCCTAGACCAGTGTTTTCATGTCTCAAGCAGTTGGCAACGTACGCGATTTCGTCTCGGTATATAGGGGCGGACGTCTAACTCGAGGTTTATTATAGACCACTCTTGCTTATGCGCGAGTATGGCATCATGTCAATGCCTCTGACCGTGTTCTCGGAAAACTGGCAGAACGAATAGCTCTGGTGCTCATGGGCAAGCATAAACCGATATACGACAAGAGCTGTACGTTCCCTTCATTTTAACCACCATTCTGTCGCTCATTTGCATTTTAGTGGACTGTGGGGACTATGTCGTCGTTACAAACGCAAAACACATCAAGGTGACTGGTCGTAAAGACGAACAACTGGTATACCGCAAGCACACGATGTTTCCTGGTGGGTTGAAAGAGACCGAGTTTAAGGATATGATGGAAAAAAAGCCTTATGAGGTTCGTTCCGTGGTTCTTTGCATAAGACCGTATGCTTACCCCGGCCTGCGCGAATGTAGATTATACGACACGCAGTGTCCGGCATGTTACCTAAAAATAAGCTTCGAGAACGTCGATTGGAACGACTCAAAGTATTTGGAGGGTCGAATATGGGGATATATAGAGGAAATATTTTGAAGCGGTGGGAGGATGGGACGTTGACCGAGGATTATATTTTGAAGCTGGATCCAAGGAATAGGACGAAGGCGAAGGCAAAGTAGTGTTTCTTCTCATCTTTTTACTTATCTTTTATTACGCTGGAATATAATACTACTGTGTCTACGCGAACAGGTGATGTCAGTATCAGTCAGAATCGGATGAAGGTGGGGAAGAGCTTCGTTCTGCTGAATAGTCCCATTGTCGCACTCGTTGTGTATGAGTACCAGAAAAGCTGGTAGTCATTGCATGTGCAATTTGCTCTTGGAGAATTATCCCTATATACTGGTCAGCGGGGCAGTGAGGAGCAGTAGTTTGAATACCTATTGCGACTAAAGCTGAGCCGTCAAGAGCCTTGTACATGTCTTTATGTTCTTCGTTGCGGGAAGCGTTTTCGCCATCAAGTTCCTCATCTTCCCATTCATCTTCCTCATCTTCCAGTTCATCTTTCTCATTTTCCCATTGATCGTCATCGTCAGCATCAAGGGAAGAATTTCTCGTCCACAGTGCTGGTTTGCTTGTCGCTTGATCGTGAATATTGGACACACTGTTTTTGGAGTGCCGAGTTTTCTTCTCGTCTCGATAACCCCTGCTTCTATCAGACAACACGCCTTTCTCTTGATAGTATCGGCTGGCGAAGTGGTGAATGCATTTTAGCAGCTCCTACCAATTATAAGCGAACATAATTGAATGAAGATTGACTCTTACGGGTGATGGGTCCGGAAGCTTGACTTGGACCGCTTCCGGTTCAGAATCGGAATCAGAGGACGAAGACGAAGAGAAGTCGCCTTCGGAGGTTAATTCTGTTCGTGGAAAGATACGGCGTGGAGGTGATGGTGCTAAGAACGATAAGTCCTCGGTGAAACTGCGTCGTTTCCTCGCCCTAAAATTCTTGCCAGTACGGTCTCCGGGACCATCCTCTTCATCGCTTTCACTCGCCTTTTCTTTACCTTTCTTACTTGTCCCTACTATGAATCGATCTTCACCCAACTCATCGGAAAGATGAATATCAATCAATTCTCCATCTTCGTCATCTACCTTGGCACTGGCGTTTCTAGTTCTCCCCAAGGCAGCTTTACCCCCTGCATCGCGAGCGATCCAATTTCCCCTTGTATCTGGGGCTGTCGATGGAGCTGTGCGTGTTCGTCTGTTGATAGATGATTGTTGGACACGCGATCCGTCTGGGTGGAGGCGTAGAGTTGCCAGATCATGTGTGGTGCTTTTCCGTCTGATACTCATGGGAGTGGAAGCTCGGATCGGGACGATAGACCTCAACGGACTACGTAAGGCGTCAGACAAATTCTGAGCGGATTCACGTCTATCAAAGCTGTGGCCAGTGCAGGTAATCACTCAAGGCAAATGTGACCTAAGTGTTAATGACATACATACAAGGACAGTCTACAGCACTAATCCTAGTTACATTAGTAGACCCGGCCCTAAACGCGTCGCGCCTACCATGACAAACAATCCCACACATTCAAAACGCGTCAATTTGAATTACTACAGCTTCCTCCAAACCTTGCGCGTTCCTCCTGTGCGACAAACATGCGTCGTCGAACAAGAGCAGAACTAGTGGAGGACGATACTGACTCTCTCAAAGAGAATGCTGCTCTTCCGAATGGCGACAAGGATGAGCCAGTCAAGAAGGAGAAAGTAAGGGATGAGAAGGGGAAAGGCAAGGCAAAGCGTGTCGAGCCTGAACCTGCAGATGAAGAGCCAGATCAGACTCAGACTGGTGACAGTGCCGATGTCGATGCTGATGGTGATGTAGATGCTGACGGTGATCCCGAGAACGTGGATGGCACTCCAAGGAGCCGCAAGCGCGCTCGCGTCAATGCAGAGGGCGACTTTGTTCCCTCCACCCCGACCACCCCAAAAAGGGAGCAAGTAGCAACTCTTCCTCGTGATGACGATGGGTGAGACACTGAATATTTTTGCAGTTTTCTATGTTTCTCACTGTTCTCTCTTAGCTTCATCCCTGGTTCAATCGTGCGCATTCAATTGCATAACTTCCTTACGTATGACTGGGTGGAATTCCGACCTGGTCCATACCTTAACATGATACTCGGCCCCAATGGCACTGGTAAAAGCAGTATTGCATGCGCAATTTGTCTTGGACTCAATTGGCCTCCGAGCGTAAGTTTTTTTTTGTTATTCCTGTGTTTGTGCCTCACATTTCCCTCCACCAGATCCTTGGTCGCGCAAATGAGATTTCTAGCTTTGTTAAGCACGGCAAAGAGAGTGGCTACATCGAAATTGAACTTAAGGGTGCAAAGGGTCAAAAGAATCTCGTGATTCGACGCCACTTGAGCGCCAAGTCCAAAAGCTCGAGTTTGACTCTCAACGGACAATCTTGTACTGGGAAAGAGATCACTAACCGCATGGCAAAACTCAATGTTCAAGTCGGAAATTTATGGTACCTTGCCCTTCCTGTGCCAAGCGCTGATCTGATTGCATGCATGCGCGCTTTTCAGTTCATTCTTGCCTCAGGACAAGGTCTCTGAGTTTGCACAAATGACTCCGCAGCAGTTGCTTAGAGAAACGCAACGTGCCGCGGGGGATGTTAATTTGACAAATTGGCATGACACACTGATAACCGCCGGCAAGGAGCTTAAGAGCATCCAAGACGTTTGTGAATTCTCTGCTTTACCATTGCGTTTGATTTACGGGTGGCTTACAGAAATCCAATGATGAACAGGAGCGGTTGAAGACGATGCAAGAACGTAATTCCCAACTTGAGCGAGACGTTCAGCGTTATCAAGAGCGCAAGCGTGTCGAGAAGGATGTGAGCAATGTTCTTCATAATATTATTATGGGCTGTGAATCACTGTTGTAGATCGCTGTCTTGAAAGTGTTGATTCCTGTTAACGAATACCATGAAGCCAAGGAGCGCTACCAGAAGGCAAAAGATCGCCAACGGGAGTTGCACGCCCGGGTGCGGAAACTGAAGGATAGGAACGCGCCCGCACACGCCAAGCTGGAGTATGCTCTTCCTTATGTTTTATCACCAATTTACTTACGGACTTCAAGGCAGCTCGCAGTTCAGCACAAGGAGTACGAAAAAGCACGTGAGAAAAAGAAGACTGCATCTCGCCAGAAGTTCCAGCAGATGAAGAACAAATGGGGCGAGAATGACAAGCTTGTTCGTTTGAAGGTTCATTTTCGTTTCTTTTCTAATCACTAGACGTTCAGGAACGTGACGCCGAGGAAGTTACGAGCCGACTTGACGGTCTCAAACGGGCCGAGAAGGAGCGCGTGAAGAAGATCAAAGAAATCCAAGCGCACAATGAGAAATGGCAGAAAGAGCTTGACAACCCACCCAAACTAGAAGATGTAGAAGCCATCAATGCTGAAATGGTTCGTGAACTAACCACATGAATAGGCAGTGTACTTCCTATTAACCGCCAACCGCCATTTTCTAGAGGAAACTCAACAGGGAGCACAGCCAGACCACGACACGAATGGAGGACTTGCAGGAGCGACAAAGGAAGAATGTCGATTCGTCCGCCGCTCAACAGGCGAACATCAGTAGTGCATTGGACCAGTGAGAAATTCGATGTTATCTGACACAGGACGTGCATAACGCATCCGTCACAGGCTGAAAAACCTGGAAGACGAGCGCCATCGTAAACTGGAAAAATTGCGGGCCTGGGATAGAGATATGGCTGATGCAGTCGTGTGGCTTCGTAATCACCAGAACAAATTCAAGATGGAAGTGTTTGAGCCACCCATGATATGTTGCACCGTTCCGGATCGACGCTATACCGATGCTATAGAGGCATGTTTTAATCAGGATCAGCTCAAGGTTTGTACCACATCTTGCCCATCGCTTTTGGATTAGGTGGTTAATTGGCTTGCAGATCCTTGTCACACAATGCGAGGAAGATTATACTGTCCTCAATAATTACTTGAATGACAGTGAAGATGCCGGGCTCCGAAAGGGCGCGCGTATCAACATCTGGTTCAGACCCAAGGTGGACCTGAGCCCTCCTCCCATGAATGAGGCAGAGGTACGTCCGCGTTGCCTCTCTTGAATGATCTGACGTTCTGCTGTAGTTAAAGGCACTTGGTTTCGATGATTATGCGATCAACAAGATTGATTGCCCTGACGGCCTTCTGTGGTTCCTCACGCGAGAGGTCAACTTGCACCGCACCGTCAGTAAACCAGTCTAATTTTAGAACATATGTGCTAATTAGTCTTGTGGTGCCAGGCTATTGGCTTGGACGCTTCTAAGGTCGATGTAAATGCTGCTATGGAAGCTGTTTCCCGAGATGGTAGCGGGGCAAAGTTCATTGCGGGAAGAGTGATGAACACAGTTTCACGATCTCGGTATGGAAAGCGAGCAGCAGCCAACATGACGAGGGACCTCCGTCCAGCCCGGAATCTTGTTAGCAGCACGAGTAAGTGGTTTGTCATTGCACCTTCTTGTTGAGTGTATTTACATGAGCGCAGTCGACCCTGAGATCAAGAAGAAACTCGATCAGACTATCCAGGAGGCGAGGCAGGCTCTTGAAATTATCAACGAAGATGCGAATAACCTTGCGGCAGAGGAGCGTGAAATTAGAGCCGAGGAAGCATTGTTCAAGAAGACATTTGTATGTCATTTCTGTGCTGGTCGGAAGGTGAATGCTACTTATCATGTCTGTAGGATGCACTCGAGGCACGGAAGAAGGTTGTTAATAACCAGAAGAAGCATTTGGCTACGCTGGCGGCTAAAATCGGTACATATTGATATCGTTCGGCGGTTTTCATTTCTAACCGCACCACAGACACCAACAAGAAAAAGCTGAAGGATCTTGAGAACGCACCTTCCGTGGAGGATGAACGAGCGACGCTCAAGAAGAGGTTGCTCGAAATATCCAAGAAACGTGTTCGGATTGTAAAGGAGTACACGGTTAGCTTTCTCTGTTGCGAATGCGTGAGCAAAATTGACATCTACTCCACAGCAACTGATTCGCGCTGCAATAGCTGATCAAGTAGAAGCAACTCGTAGTGGGCTTGAATTCCTCCAGGTCGGCGCAAATAAGAATGCGCTTGAAACCCTGTGCCAAGAGAAGGATGAAAAGTACCAACGGGCTCTTGCCGAGTTTGAAGAAGGTTCGTCATCAGACTTTGCTGGAAGGTCCGCGGATATGAAGTAACCATCAACACTAGCCGACCAAATATTTGTTGCGACAAAAGCTGACGCGAAGAGTAAACGTGACATCAGTCTAGAACTTGTTCAGAGAATGGACCAAGAATTCCAACAACAATTCGCCAAGATGGAAATGGTGACCAACTCTGAAGTGATGGTTAACAGACGACAAAGATAGCTTACACTCGTACAGGATGGTTCGGTTCATGACCGGAGCGTGAATGACCTGCGGACCGAACTCGATCTTCAACGCGCCAATCTTGATATGATCTCGCTAACCAACCCAGGCGTTGTTGAGCAGTATGAGCGGCGAAAGAAAGAGGTTTGCCTGCTCCACCTTCTGATACGAGGGCCTTCATTTATGATGATAAACAGATCGAAGCTCTGACAAAAACTCTAGAAGACAGAGAGAAGGCTACCCGCAGAGTGGAACGAGAAATCAAGAATGCCAGAGTAGGCAGTGTTTTTACTTGCCATATATTTCATTTCTGAGTTTTCTGTCAGGACCGATGGCAACCTGCTCTCGAACAGCTTGTCGCTAGCATCGGAAAAAAATTCTCTGCTGCGTTTGATCGTCAGTCGCTCGACCCCGCTGAGCGTCATGAATTTACGTACATCGACTTTTGCAGGCATTGGTTGTGCAGGTGAAATCCGCATCAGCCCCAATGATGATTATGACAAGTGGGCGATCGACATCCTCGTTAAATTCCGTGATAACGAGAAGTTGCAACTTCTTACGGGACAGAGACAGTCAGGTGGCGTAAGTAAGGATTACATTGACTCCACACATGATATTTACATTAGGTCCAGGAACGGTCACTCACCACAATTCTATACCTCATGAGTTTGACCGAAGAGGCCCGAACGCCGTTCTCTCTTGTTGACGAGATCAACCAGGTACCACTTTATTGACCATGTTTGTACGTCAAGTGCTGACAATGTTCTTCGAAGGGCATGGACCAACGCGCCGAGCGTGCGGTGCACAATTCCTTGGTTGAGGTCACATGCAAACCTGACAGCGCCCAATACTTCTTGATCACCCCTAAGCTACTTCCTGATCTCGATTATCACGAACGCATGAAAGTTCTTTGCGTTAACAATGGAGAATGGCTTCCCGAGACACCAGGACTTGGTAATATGAATTGCATGATCGAAAACTTTGTACAGCTGAACCGCGACCGTGTTTCCCGCGACCGTTCCTCCCGAGCTGGTTGATCAAGATATTTTGGTCACATTTTGTTACAATACTGTATCAACGTCATCATCGCACCAACCTGCAGTACACAATTGTACCAGTTATCAGTACTTTCGCCCATAATATACTCGCAGTAACATAAAGCTATTATTTAATCTTTCTACTATCACAAGATATCACCGCCGAACTTCTAGATCTGGCACGTTGGTATGAGCGCGCCCCCGTTACTCCACCTTCACAACTCCTTTCAACACCGCGAGCTCCGCGTTAATGATGCTGCTGGTAGCTGCTCCAATGGAGACGTTGTTCGCGAGGACAACAAACTTTATGTCAAGAACGGGACATTGGCGCACTCTTCCCACTGACACGCCTGCACCGTCTTGGTAATACCGGTCTAACCGAGGCTGTGGACGATCCGGTTCTTCATGCACAAAAATGGCATGGACAGGAACAGAAGGGCACCCAATGGATTGCGCCTCTGGAGTATAAGCCACCAGCGCCTCGCGGACTTGCTGTGGGCTGGGAGGAGGTCTCTGCTGAAAACGTACAGAAACGCACATCGTGTGCCCATCGATGACGGGAACTCGATTACACGACGCGGATACGCGTAAGGGATGACGTGCGTGCATGTCAAAAGTCTTCATTCCATCATCGCCATCGGCGATGCCTCCCAGAATTTTCAGTGTCTCCCACTCCATTTTCTCTTCTTCGCCACCAATGTAGGGCACGACGTTATCGATGATATCAAGACTAGGAACACCTGGGTATCCAGCACCGGAGATGGCTTGCATAGTAGTGACCAGACATGACTCAATGGGTCCAAAGGCCCTCTCCAGGGCGCGAAGGGGTATAACGTAACCCGTTGTAGAGCAATTAGCATTGGTGACGATGAAACCCTTCTTGAGCGGGGGATTCTGCAGCGCTTGCTGCTGAGGAATGATGGACAAATGTGAATCGTTTACAAGAGGGACGATCAGAGGTACGGAGGGGTCTCTGCGGTAATTTTTGGCGTTGGAGAAAATGGCGAGATCAGCACTTCTGAATGCAGATTCTGATGTTTGTAAAGATAAGCCACAATAAAGAGGACGAGCCTAAGGAAGTACCTATCTCTCCAGCCGCATCTGCGTCAAGACCAGAGAAGATGATAGCACACTCCGCAAAGTGATCCGGATAGCACTCGTGTACCATCATATCGCGGACGGCAGGTGGTATTGGCGTCGTCTGCTTCCACATAACCGCTTGCCCATATGTCTTCCCAGCTGATCTGGAAGATGCTCCAAGTGCATGGATGGTGAACCACGGGTGTTTTGCGAGCAGAGTAATGAAACGCTGCCCTACAGTACCCGTTGCACCAAGAATCCCAACTTTGATTTGTTTTCCATCTGGATTCTTGGACATGACGACTTCGCCTTGAGTTCTCCTGAGAGATGGAAATATCAGTTGCTGGACGACTTTCTGCCGTTGGTTCGACCTTGTAAAGTCGCAGTGTCTCAGTAGATCACTTCATTCGATATCGAAGACCGTGGGAGATCTTTCCGGTGTCCGAGTCGCCTCAAGCCGTTCGACGACACGCGCTCACACTCAACATCATCGTCGATGGCAACAACCACAGATAATGCAGCTCAGCTTATATTTGCACCAAATCTCTTGCACAATCAAGCACTGACATCTGTCAAGTTCCTATCCTCTTGCTTTGCTGGTGCTGTTGCAGGAATCCTCGGACTAGAGAATTGGCTGGGATTCGCACTCTTTATAGCATCCATCATTTCGACCTCATTTATAATTTATGCCATAAACTGCAGAGGGAAACCTGCAAAGTACTTGCCTGGGGGACTTGGGGAGCTGGTGAACCCTGGTCAAGATAACATCTTTACATTTATTCTTGTGTGGACACTGTTTTACGGTGCGCACTTACGGTTTTTTCGCCGCTTTACACATATTTACGCAAACTGACTCGCTAGGCATCATACATGGTAAGAAATGCTAGAATCCTCGGACAGACGGATCGGTGATAATCCTCATCTTATTAACAGTATACGACTGAACGGACAATTCACATTTCCGTCTGGTTTATCCACGTGTGTCTTTTCTTATCAATTTGGGAATGAGCTTATCGATGCCAGTAAGCAGAAGTGGAGCTCGCTAGTCATCGGTGAACCTTGACCTATTTACTGGGTTTCTTCTCAGGAGCATTATTGTAGTTTGCATACACCTGCACACACGAAGGCCGCACATGATCAATATCCACAGTTTGCCGTGGCATTCTTTAATATTTCACTCGATAACCTAGAATAAGAGCCGTTTGCCCATCGCACTTGAAATGTGTGGAAGACTGGCAGAGGCCCTGAGGCAAGGGGATCAATGAAATGGCCGGTTCGGCTGCTAAAATGAAGCAGGAGCCACGAGGAGCCACGTGGGCTTCTTTACGTGGGCTTCTTTGTGGCCGTGCCTAAAATCTCTTATTCCCAATCTAGCATGTTCTTGTGCGTTGAAAAGGTAGGTTACATCTCAGAGACTGAAATGTAACGACCCAAAATCCCCCCGTCTTTCTTCCACATGTCTGGCTCATACGTCCTCCTTCAGTTCGGATCAGATCTCTTCAGTCTAAGATTTGAGGATCTTGAGAGCAGACCAGCGTTCACAGTGTATGTAATTCTTTTGACGCTCCCGGCCTAGAATTAATCCGTGACGGTCGAAATTTAGAATAACGGTAAAAAAATAATGTCTGAGGCTCAGTATTCAGCATCCTCTGACTTGACATTCCAAAGGTTGACCAACAAGTCAATCTAATTGTTCACATCGCTCGTGAAGCGGCTTGGAGTCAGCAGCACCCAGAAATCATGGGTCCCAGAAATT
This sequence comes from Suillus sp. MG131, assembly GCA_003313855.1. Classification (NCBI taxonomy): domain Eukaryota; kingdom Fungi; phylum Basidiomycota; class Agaricomycetes; order Boletales; family Suillaceae; genus Suillus; species Suillus sp. MG131. Next base: position 29,624 of record QLOO01001176.1, on the reverse strand, counting down.
CCTACTTGTATTTTGGCCCATCCAAAACGCCAGGATACCTTGTGTACGGTAATGGGTCGGAGGTCGCCATGGTCAACCATCTACGCCAAAAGAAAGATGCTAGCACGTAGGTGTTGTAATTGTTGTGTCGTTAAATCATAATGCAAAACAATTACAGATCGCGCTATTTTACGGCACAGAATGGTAAGGAGCTGAAGTGGAAAGTTTTTCCTCAGAAGATGGAGGTAGGATGTTGCTAGCTTTTATACCTTTCGTTTTACTCATCAAATTTCAGTGCCTGGATGGACGCTCTACGGTCGCTACGTGGGAGCTCAGTCAGCCGGAAGATGTCTTCAGTGCTCGTCTAACAATCAAGCATTCCGGCCTTGCTATGGTCACTGAAATTGTAACCACTTTGTTTCTGAATCGCATGGCCCTGGATTTAGACTGGAAGCTGTAACAGTTTTTTCCCTTCCATGTGATATACTATGTTCAATCCTCATTTCCCGCCCCGGACTCGCACCAACATGCTACTTTAGCTGCTCTCACATCATATACCTCACAATACGTGTGTTCAGCACACAGCCAGTCACTCCATACTTCCGTTTAGCATACACGCACAACTCATCTCATACTCATTAGCATCTACTTTCTCATGTTGCCAATGTAATATCATTCTATTATTCCTGCTCTTCAGTTCGCAGCTCGCTTTGTAATTCTATTAGGCGTGACCATTCTGCCTCGTCTTCAAAATCTTTCGAGCGTCCCATAAACGTCCGCACGATACTGCGCCCCTGGTGTCTCCAATTGATGCCTTGTACCCGCGGCCCAAAATTTCTTAAAACATCCATCACTTCCTCGACTTCACTTACAGCATCTCGCCATCTCTCAACATCAGTCTCTCCCTTCTCAAACGTTCCAGCCACGCCACAGCGATACCAATCCAGGTAGGCTTTCAGAGCATCTTCCCACCGTGATTGCCAAGTCAGAAGACGTGCATAGGCGCGGAAGATGCGAGGTGAAGATACACGGGGAAGAATGGTCCGGTCGAAGAGTTCCAGTACTCTCCTGAGCAGCCTGTGACCCTCGCTGGGATTGCTTACAGCATCCCGTCCTCTATCATCGTCCCCAGCTGACTGATCGAGGCCAGCTGGCACCCTGGTAACGGCATTTACCAGGCGCTCAAGGACTTCTTCGTCGACACATTCCGCGCCGATTTTTGCACTCCGTTCTTCAACGATACGCGCCAGAGCATGGCATGCCTCTGATAACTCCCCAACATCCACGGCAACGATCATGTAATTTGTCCACATGCGCCAATTGTCGTAGTTATATTTCAAGCCCTGTTTTAGAGCACGGAAAGCCAGCATCCTGTTTGAGAAAGACTTGGCCTTGCTAGGCCGATCTTCCTAAACATAAACTTGAGTTTGTATAGGGTGATGGGGGTTCGTCCCCACTTACCCCATTCACATCCGATTCGGAGATATTCTGGGAGGAGTCCAAACGGAGGTACATACTAGCCAGATTGTTCCAACTCTCTCCGTCTTCATCGTCGATAGAAACACATCGACTAAATGAATCTCGGGCCCCCTCCCAATTTTCGAGACGCATATAGGCACACCCTAGGATAAACCAAGAACGGGATAATAATGGATTGATCTTCACCGCATGTTGCAGGCAAGGAATGGCCTTCTCGAATTCTCCGCGTGCGAAGTAGTAGCCTCCGAGAGACCGCATTGCACGACCGGAAGTCTCCTTTGACAGCGCCCATGCACGCTCATAATGCTCCACTGCATTATCTGGTTCCAAATCTCCTAAGAGACACCACAACTTCGCCTGTCGTACCGAATCTAGTTTGCCGCGTCGTGGCGAAGGTAAATCTTTACCCCGCGAAATAACACTCTCTACTTCCTCTTTGCGTCCCTCAAGCAAATCACGAACAATGACAACCGCTTTGTCCGTCCTCTCCATAGACTGCCAGCATTTCACCACCTCTTCCCACATCTCAAGGCGTTCAAATATTTCCAAGGCTGACTTTACCACCCCTAGAGTGAGGAAACGTAATGCCAACTCGCGTTCCATCTCCCACTTGCTTGGAAGCGGTATTGAATGGAAGTAAAGAAGCCGTTCCGGCAATGGGGAATCGGCAGTGGGCATCTGATCCACGAGGGCTTGGAGCTGGAGCACTGAGCGCTCAACAGTCCGTGTGCGTGCAGACTCGAGGCGGGACCGCAGAAGCAGCGCCATAGTGTGGACTGACCAGTTCTGGGGATGTGATATGACACGGGCGACGTAAGGGGACATCTGTTCGCTTGTGAGGCCGTGCGAAGGGGACGTATTCCGTACATTGAGGCAAAGCGACAGAAGTATACATTGATCGAGTGGGTGTAAGGGGGGTTGTGAAACGGGATCCAGATGGCTTAGCTGACTGGTTGTGGACGAGGGGGCAGATGATGTGAATATAGTTTGCTCAAGAAGCGTGTCGTCATTCAATTCCAAGGTAACAGGAAGATTGGAATATATCATGGAAGACACGTCAACAGGCGTACGTGATTGCTCGGCTAGATTGTTGGGTACGGCTTCGGTGGGAGATCCATCCCTTTTCCGACTCTCTGCGAGTAGCACCAATTGGCTAAGATCATTTTGCTGAAACTTTGTACGTCTCCCAAGCGCTCCCGTGAGTTCATACTGTAATCCCGCAGTACGGGCCGCTTGAACAAATCGATCGGAAGCGACTTTGTCGTGGCAAAAAATATGTTCAAGTCGACCCTGCTCTAACTGCAGACGGCCAGCAAGATCGCGATCCCCCGTATCTCCCGTAAGGGTCTGCAATAGAGACCCTAATGAATCATGAGCGTCCGTTGGAAGGGGCACTGCCTCGTCCAGTAACTGTTCGTGAATAATTGTTGTACGTAACCGCCACCAGTAAACGGATATGCAGTGATGATATGGCAAGGCGAAAATGAGTTGGGCGAGACGCAAAAAGGTCGCGTGTTGTGCGAGGTGGTAAGCAGGCTCGCCGCCATAAGCAAGCTCGGTCACCGCCTTCATATTGAGAACGTCGTCAGGAATCAAGTTTGGGTTAATCACGTCAACGATCACTTCCGATGGTTTGATATTGAGGTCCGGACCAGTCCAATTCGCCTGGATGAAGGCATGCAAAGATGCGACGGCCAGAATAACCTGGATGAACTCTTTTTCTACTTCATCTGTCACAGAATGTAATTGCCACGAGAAAGATTCTTCATAGCTCTTATCCTGCAGCCCAGATGCCCTGAAAAACGCTCGGGCCCAAGATGATGTTAGGACTTGCCGAAATTTACCATCGATGACATCCTTTGCGAGCATTGCAGTCACAGGACGCTGCTCCAGCTCTGATTGGAGCTTGGAGTCCCATTTACCGTTAAGCAGGGAGCTTTCAAGAGCATCCATGATAATTCAGTTGAACCGGCGTACGACGAAAGAGATGAAGATCATGCAATGTATTTGAAATCGATTGCCACAAATTAAGTTCGGTGTTGTCCGTTGTTGCCATGCTGAGCCACCATCGAGCGCACCATCTTCGGTCCGTCTAGAGTCAAGGATCGCGGACCGTCATCTCCGCTTGCAGTTAGTAGGATTCAGGGAGGATTTCAGCACCCATCAGAGGGTTTGAGCCACGAGGACTTTTACTTTAGCGAGCTTGAATTCAATCCGACACGCCAGTGCAGTACGGTACCTACACGACTGGCCTCGAGGCATGTGGGTCATCTCCTGATCTAATTTCATCAGTGGGTCTCACTTTCCCCACCACCAGCCCAGCCCCGGTATACGGCACTACACCCGTACTCGTCACACCCTCACGCTATTAAACTCACGGTTGATGAATAGTAGCATGTGTAAGTACCCACAATGCTGGGGCTGGCTGGCCCAAGAACCAAAGTCTATTGGAAATGTTGCACCCCTCGGAGTCCAATTTTTGGTCAACGGATACGTGAGTCTGGGACAAATCTGGGATGGGAAGCGCGTGTGCTTCTCTGAGATGTATAAAAATGGCTAATCCAGCCGTACGATATGCTAGATCCTGCGCTAGATCCTATGAGTGTACGAGAAAACATGCGCCTACGCTATGCTTCCTTCGCTACTGGTGTAACGTTGCTGAAGAAGCTCTTTGGAACGGAAGACACCCCCCTCGCATAAATCTGGCTCGTGTAGACCTGCGTCATAAATATCAATCGTGAACGACGACGAGAAAACGACTACTCACAAGCTCGTCGTAGATGATAGCGGGTACCTTTTTGTCGCAGAGCGTGGAACCCGGATGAATTTTAATGACCTTGTGCACGTTCAGTTATCCGAGTTCACAGAGTGAGGGGTGAAACTCACAGAATGACCCATCGTCTGCTTGTATGTTCCATCCGGCTGCAAAAATGCCGACTGCTGAACGAGGCCAGTGACAAAGCATCTCAGCACTGGTTCCTCCTTATCTGCCGTGGAAGCATGCCAGTCAATGCCAACTCGTTGGCACGTCTGCCTCAGCTGATCTCTAATCTTTGTCGCCTCCACAAACGTTCTTTCGTTCACGAAATGCTGACGACACCATTCTTTTCTCGCACCCTTGCTATCAGATGCGGCCACCTCTTGGTATGATCGGAGGGCATTGAGCATCGTCATATGGTCCCCACTCGCATGACGAAACTTGCTCCGAACTTCTGCGATCGCATCACGCTGGTCGGATATATCGAGAAAGAGCGCAGAAGAGGATGAGAGAAGGGACACGATGTCTATTACCTCAGAGGTGCAGCCGTGGGTTTTGGATGCGAGGATGATGCGCGCAAAGTACGGCTCCACGGGAAAGGATGCCATTTGACGCCCCAATGCGGTTAGAGTCTTGGAGTTATCCAGCGCACCAAGAAGCCAGAGAGTTTTGAGTGCGGAAATAACTGGAAGACAACATCAGGGTTGATCGTGGGGGTATGTCAGGGGTCATACCTGACCCAATCTCGGGAGGATCCATGAAATCGACTGCTTCAAAGTCTTGACCGAGGCATTTCAATTGCAAGACGCTCTGGGTTAAGCTACATCGGCGAATCTCCGGCTCTGCGGATGGTGCCAGTGCATTGAATGCATCTTCTGTGTACAAGCGGAAACAAAAACCTGGACCCTGCTTCGCGTTAGAAGCATCAAAAGAGACAAGGTTCAGGGCATACTTCGCGACCGGCGCGACCAGCTCGCTGCATAGCAGACGACTTGGTGACATCTCGAGTTAACAGGGTATCAAAACCTACCGAAACGATCAGTTGTGAACTCAAATGGACAATCACCCTCATTACCTCCACCAGTATCCTTTGACAAATATCTTTTTTCCTTACACTTGCCGGTATCGATTACGTATTTTATTCCAGGTATCGTGATAGACGTCTCGGCGATATTGGTAGCAAGGATACATTTCCGGGCGTTTGGAGGGGCGGACGAAAATATTCTAGTCTGCTGCGCAGGCGGCAAGGCAGCATACATTGGGCATGTTAGGACCTAGATGAGGATCACAGTGAGAACGAGAGTTATCAAAACGTAATGCTGTCGCACAGTCATACGCTCCTCAGGGAGTCTGCGAGCATACATTTTTATCGATTTGTCCAGACTTTCGATATCCTCTTGGCCTACACGATATCAGAAGTTAGGATGGATGATGCTAACAAATTAACACACATACCTGGAAGAAATATAAGGACATCTCCGGGAGGTCGATCAGTATGAATTTGGAAGAATGTCCGTAGAGCAGCATCAACATAGTCAGTCTGGCTGACAGATGTATGGAATATCTGGACAGGGTGCTGTCGACCCTTGACATAGAGTATCCGAGCGCTGGAGTTTCACATAAGTATGTACGTCGCATGCGGAAGTAATGCACCAACTTGTTATAGAACTTGCTGAACTTCTCGGCATCAAGCGTCGCACTCATGATGATGAGCTTCAACTGATTAAGGGCTGACGCAGGACCCTTTCCCTTCCCACTAACGTCACCCCCGTTGTTTCTGGCGGTCTGTATCGTTTTTAAGTTTGCTATTAGGAAATCTGTTCGAAGGGTTCGTTCGTGCGCTTCGTCCACCACTATTACACTGTATCTCGATAGCAACCGATCCGACAGCAGCTCCCGTACGAGCATACCGTCACTGACGTATTTTATCCGGGTGTCGGAGCTGGAAGCCTCGTCGAACCTCACGGAGTACCCAACAAGTCCACCGACAGAGACATTTTTCTCTGCGGCTACACGAGCGGCGAGGGACGTTGCTGCAACTCGACGCGGTTGGGTGACAGCGATCATGCCCTTGCCTGCGATGCCCGATTCGAGGATGTATTGAGGGACTTCTGTACTTGATATAGAGTCATGAGATGCAATAGCAGTGGGATCATGACTAACAAACGCACGAGTGGTTTTTCCTGACCCTGTCTCTCCTAGTAAAATTGTTGTGTCATTTTCCTGTATTTCGCGAATGAGAGCTTCGCGTCCTGCCAAAGATGCCTGAGCAGAGATTCGGGTGATAGATGGATAGGCTATTTACCTCGTGCTATTGGAAGTTGCTCGCGTTGTTTTTGTAGGGGGTTCGCTGGACGCGTTTTCACAGATGTCACGTCGTCATCTAGACGGATTCTGGCCTTCTTTCTTGGGGTATGGATGGACATGAATTTGGAATAGCCGCCAGACCTACCCAAGTTGCTATTAGATAGAAACTTGTGTCTAGTAAAATGATTAGGAAGTAAGATGGGTTCTTCCTCGCGGTATCAGAACAGGTATGCGCTAGGGGGCTGGTGATGTGAGGCGTGTGCGCTGGGCTTGCCCACTCGAAAAAGTTGTATCGGAAATCGGGAGTCGGGAATCCGATCCTTCCCCGGATCAGAAACCTTATGATACACGGTCACCTAGCCTCAGCTCACAGAAACACGAGTCCGTGAAATATTACAACACTTCTCTTCATAGCACACGAGCATGTATACACACGGTACATTCTCGTTTACAAAATTTACATTTAACAGGTCTGTTGGTTGTGTAACGTGACGATTTTCTCTTCGAGAAGCGCCCATTGAAGTTGATCTCACGAAAATGACATTGGCTCTGATTCGCCTGAGCTTACTCCGGGATGAATTAGAAGGGACAGAAGGAACTGAATCATGGTCAAATGCAATCACGGAGCATGCGTCTACCGACGTCGTGTCGCTGACTGACACGGTTTTACACGGTTGTTAGCTCCGGCCTTGGATATGTCAAGCTATGATTGTAATAACACGCCAACCTGTACTCAACAATACGGACCTTAAATTGCACTCATGAAGTGATGCTTTAAGTGAAATGCAAATGCAAGTCAGGGAATCGAATTCAAGAACTTCAGACTTATCTTATCGCACGGCCAATTGTATATTGGATTCTGGCTACCCTGCAAAGAAGCAACTCTCTAGACGCTATTCTCAGTGTCGATAGTCGCCAAATATACCTTGAGCTTATTCAGTGCACGGTATCGGTGAGAAATAATATTCTTCTGTTCCTTGGTCATTTCGGCGTAGCTTCATCCCAATTTCAGCATTATAAACAACCGAGCAAAAATTTTCGGAGGAGTCTCACGTTTGATCAAAACCTTTTGGTTGGAAGATGGAGTCCCACCCGAAATCGCCAGGTCCCCTGGCAGGGACGATGGTACCGTCTGTGCGGCCCTCAAAGAGGATTGGCTCAGTGCCCGGACCCGCACTGTATGCAAAAGTACAGAGCGCATATGCATCTTTCGTCGGGAATCCTACGAGCATATTGTTCAAACCTACACAGGCACGTTCAGAAAGTCTCGTTCAGCAGAATGTCCCTACATCCACCAACCTTCGTGGCCGAGTGTCTTCAAAAAGTGTTTAATGTATGGACCAGGTAACCCATCATACGCTACGAAGCATAATGCGGTATCCTCTGTGATGCACGATTTCCCCAGCTGCCGAAAGGCATAAGCGCTGTAGTGGATCCATAAATTTGGAATCAAGGGACTGACCAGCTCAGCAGCGCGACGGCATTTCGCTATGGCGACTTCTTGGGTTGTGCCCTGCAGTTCGGGTACTTGAGTGTTTGATCAGCGGGGAACAAGCATCGATAAGAAGAACTTGCTATCTAGGTCTTGCGAGTCTATTTCCACTGGCGTTCCTTGAGATAAAATATACTTGGTCTCCTTCAATTTATTATAATTTCCAGTTACGAATGCTGATGGAATATTATCAGAATCATTGAATACTACCAAAACAATCGAGGCCTACTCAAGCGCTTGGAAGCCATTGCAAGAGCAGGAGAAGTGGCCATGGGAGTCGAGAAACTGGTGTCATCCTTCAGCCGTTCAATTGATGGAAGAATTGACTGAATCTGATAATCTAACTGATTTGCTGAGTCATCATAGCCGGTTCGGGTTCAAGTTGTGCTCACGAGTAGTACTAGTAGTTGTTCTCATCGAAGTTAACATTGACGGGCTCGTGAAATTTCAACGAACGGGTCACAACATCGGGTCACTCGGAACGACTGACCGCCTGCTTCTCCCATCCATACTACCACTACTGACCTTTTCAATTAACAGGTTGTCATCTTTCCGCCGCCCCTGCTGTGACGTGTTCCGCTAACTCATACGCATTACTTCAGGAGCCATTTGATTATCATTTTCAACAGCAGATCGTTCGTCTGTGACGAAATTTATTGGTACAATGCCTGACTACGTATATGCACTTCACGACTTTCAACCCGAAAACGAGGACGAAGTCGACTTCCGTGCGGGTGAGCCCATCGAGGTCATAGAGAAGGATGATCAATACAGCGATGGCTGGTGGCAGGTAAGTACTGCCCGATTCTTCCGTTCTGCGCACGGTCTGCATGTAGGCATGCACAACTTTGCAGCACAATTTCAGCCCACGTAAACTCCACAGTGTCCTGCGCTCTGCGGAATTTAATTGCAGTCGTTGTTTTGCTCCATGATATTAACTCATACATGCACTTTGTTACCAGGGGCGCAATCTTGCAGGTAAAATTGGCCTGTTTCCAAAAAGCTATACTACACCGGCTGCCCCTGCACCTCCGCTTGCAACTCCACCGGAATCCACCGCTGGTCCTTCCGTGAACGAGCCTCCTGACATATTACAGCCACTCGATGAAGAGGCAGCTTCATTCATTGGTAGTGACGCCGAGTCCAACATTGGTGTTGCCCTTGGTGAACCGCCTTCAAGCCGTCAGGAGGAAGTCATGCAGGCTACTATGACGGACGTCCAGAAGGCCATCGAGCAGCTCGGCCAAGACGACCGAGATGGAACTCGCAGTTTCAGCTTCGCTAGTACTCGGCACGGAGATACGGATCGCGAGACGGATACAGAAACAGACGGAGATACCAGCTTACGGGAGGATGGAGAAGACTGGCACCGTAGTGCCCGAGACAAGCTTGCAAGGCAGGCGCGCAAAGTCGTGGAAGCGAAGGCTGCTACGGAAGCGCAGGTCCGCTCGCTCGCTCCTCCAATAGACATCGAAATGAGTGATGAGAGTGAGGCAGAAGAAGTGGACGACTCATTTCAGAATATACGCCAGTTCGCACGTGATCATCCCCATATTCCCGAGGAAGATGAGGAAGATAATGGCAACGATGGCGCAGTAACTCTGAGTCATAGGAGAAGGAACTCGAGCATGATTTCACCTGTGACACTCCCCTTGCAAGATGTACCATCCGTGTCATCCAATGATGGTGAACAAACAGCCAAGGTTCACAAGACGTCATTTTCTGTTACTTCGACCTCTCGCGCTATCTCCCCAGCGCCTACTGGTCATGAGCGCAACGCGTCTCAATCTCGGTCCGCTCCCGTGTCTCCTATGGTCAACATATTCACACCTGTTCCTGTTATTGCCGTCGAGCCATCCTCCATACAGCTACCTGCTTCCCCCGAACCCTCCACCCACGCTACTCCCACGCCTGTGATTCGCGAGATTCGCCAAGTTTCCAATGCTGTTTCCTCCCCCACCCCACGTGTAGTGAGCCCACCACCGACGTCCAAGCACAATAGTGTTGCGTCCAGTGGTCAAGTTTCTTCCACTTCCATGCCCCAGACACCGTCTGATCCCACACGGGACAGTAGTCCGATGAAATCTGTTCCTCCATCGGAGTGGAGCGTCGAAGAGGTTGTTGACTGGTTGAAGTCTAAGGGCTTTGGCCAGGACGTCTGTGATAAGTTCATAGGTAGATTTCTTCTTTTTGTGGTGCAATTTGAATCAACTCAATATCCCTTAGAACAAGAGATCACAGGCGATGTTCTACTTGAGCTTGACATCAACCTCCTCAAAGCTGAAATTGGCATCGTCGCATTTGGAAAGCGTATGCGCATTGCCAACGCTATCGCCGAACTACGCCGACCTCCATCAATCATCTTCCCAGACGTCCAGTCTCCCCAACATCCTCAGTCCTTGTCGCACTCCCATTCCTACTCTTACACACATTCGCGTTCTGGCTCAACTCATCAGTCTTTGAATAGCCCCATGTTTGCAACCACTATGAGCTCAGCTATTACTGCGCCAAACTCGGCGACGTTTGGTTCGATGGGCAGCCCCGAGAGTCCAGCTGCAGACATGAGCCAATTTGTAAAAAGAGTGTCTAGTCTATCGAGTACTGGTGCTAGTATCGTTGGAGGCTCGCTGGAAAACAACGTCTCGTCTGTTGCGATGGGGCTCGGCCTCGGGGTCCCCCCGAACGGTAACGAACACAAAGTGGGCATTTCATCTTCTACTGTTGTTTCGATTGCTTATCCATAATTAGCGTTCGGGTTCGGGTCAACTTGGACCTTCGCCTAGTGATAGTGCCTTGAACAGACGATCTCAAGAGGACGCACGCGAGCCCGAAGAGTTGCAAGACGATGATTGCGGCGCCTTGAGCGAGGTGATCTCATATTTTATTTCTGTGGGTAGCACCAGTTAAAACTTCGGCAGGGAGAAAATGTACCATCTGCCGCTAAGCAACGCCGGCGCCTCTTTGGCCGTTCCGTAGAGTCCACGTCTACTGCGAAGGAGAAGGGCGACACTTCTTCCATCAATAATTCTACCACTGCACTCTCGACTTCAGTACCTGTGGCGGCGGCGACACCCATATCATCACGGAAGCGGGAGCTGCTGGATGATTCCAGTATCGGCAGCAAGCACAGCCGGAATAAACGTGACGGTACGACGAGAGGCACGGAGCGGCATAGTTTATTCGGAGGCACTTTCACTACTTCCCTCGGGAAGGCCAGGAAGCCTCCGCCAAGGATCAGTCCGTACGCACTGAGTTTTTGTATGATTTGCTCAATCACTCACTTCTAAACAGGTCATTGATCGACAATGAAAGCCCAATGGAAAAATCTTCAAGTCTCAATCTTTCCCGGCTGTACAGCAACAAGAAGTCTTCGGGTCGCCCATCAACGTCGGACGGATCGCTTTCCAGCACTCTTCGCAATCCCTCGCGCAGCGATTCTCTTGATGAGAAGAGGAAGTTGAGGGAGAAGGAGAAGCCGTTTGAGAAGCAAAGAGGCAAGGATGCGGATAGTCAAACACTGAAAGAGAAAGAATCCCCGACGACACTGAAAAAACATGCTGATGGTCCTGGGAGCCAGTCTCGAGGTCCTAGTACGTTCATGCCAGGAAAGAATATCATTGACCAGATCGGTACCCCTGATCACCAAGGATGGATGCGCAAGAAAGGCGACCATTACAATGCCTGGAAGGTGCGGTACTTTATTATCAAGGGCCCACATCTGTACATCCTGCGGAGTGACGACAAGACGGTGGGGTCACAGCCTACTTGATCATGAAGACATACACTGATGCAAGCTGTTCAGGAGGTGAAAATCAAGGGCTACATCAATATTATCGGGTACAAGGTTATTGCGGACGAGAACGTCGATCCAGGACGGTATGGCTTCAGGATAGTGCACGACACCGATAAGACGCATTTCTTCAGCTCTGATGAGCAAATCGTGGTACGCGAGTGGATGAAAGCGATCATGAAGGCCACCATTGGCAGAGATTATTCGAGTAAGTCTGAGTCGTCGTCTTCAGTTGCTTACCTAACAATTAAACAGAGCCCGTCGTTTCTTCCGTTAACATCCCCACTATCCCTCTAACAGTTGCCCAGGCGATGAACCCTGCCCCCCGACCACCGTCTCCTACCGCTCGCGATGCGACACAAAAGGCTTTGCGCCGCGAGAATCCGAATCAGCTATCTTCTCGTGATGCTCGCGTCTTGATGGGTTTGCCATCGCCGGATGCCAGTGACGCACAAGATAGCGAACAGACCCATTTTGATCCCTTTTTCACTCAGCAGTCCGTTTCAAACCAGCCTGAAGACGAGGCCAAATCATCATCTGTGGCGAACCAAGTTCCTCCCCGCCCGACTAGAGAGGCACGCCCTTCGCCAATAACTGTGGTTTGTTCACTGCCTTCTCTGTGCGGTGTGATGCTGATATCATGAACCTTGTACAGCTGGATCCTTCTGACGCGGGTCTGGTTGAATGGGCTAATTCACACTTACCAGCTGCATTACAAAATCACGATCCCACTGGCCAACTTTTCGGCGGTCTTGCTCTTCTTCGTCTCTCGGAATTAGTTTTAGGGAAATCACCCTCACCCCCCGTGCTAGACTCGGCATTCCCGTCTGGCCCCGGCGATGACAAGCTGGACGGGCTATTCCGCCTGTTTGACTTCCTCCTCGACAACGACGTGAAAATGGGCAGCGTGAGCATCAACGACGTCCGACAAGGGAAGCGTGATAAAATATTACAGCTTCTGAAAGCACTCAAGGCGTGGGAAGATAGGCGGATGGACATATTGAGATCTATCGGTGCGGGGACAATTCAGGCTGGTCCTTTTATGGCCCCCGTTATAAACACCTGGAAGAGATGAATTCATTTGAGCCGCGTATCATTCGAGATCGCGGACTCGATCTTCAAACAAACATTTATTTGCGTTACGTATATCATGATGACCCTCGTATATTTGTGGGTTATTTTCTCTGGATACCCGTCAAATATCACATCCTGCGGATAACTACATTATGTACATGAAATCAATGAACACTCAAGCAGCCAGATACAATGAGGATTGTGGTGTGTAAGGAATCAACATGACACCCATACACATAGGTCAGAGTTTAGATGGCTTAGATGGAACCATGTTGATGCATCCAGCTGATGCGACCAATCGGCGTCGCGTTACATTCCATACCTGTTGGAGCCAAACATAAGCTGATGGTACAACGAGAGAACCCATTAGAATCTCACTTCACAACGCCCAGAGCGTACCCGGCTACCAAGGGTAAGTGTCGTGGTCACGATGCGTAGCTTGTCGCCCCTGATACAATGATTTAGTAAAAAATAATTGATGTGCCATTTGACCGTACGGCATTCCTGGCGAGTGGAACACAATATTCAAAGACTGTTGCACACCGAATACTCCACAAGCGCTGCCTGTCGAAGCCCCAAGAATGTAAATGGGCATTGGCGAGCAGCTGCGCATCCATTTTAGCTCCAGACAGACATGAGTAGAAGAAATATACATTTCAATCATCATGGCCAAACAGCCACCGTGCATGGTTCCAACTTCATTAAGCATATCTAAAGACGCCTCATGATATGTCAATGAGCGAAGCGTAAATCAGAAATCTAGGGCACCTTCGTCCACAATCACCTCAAAGATGACACGTCCTTCAAGTTTGTCCGGCTCCTCTGCCTTTGACAATACAGATGCCTCTGTTAGTTGCATCCGGGATACAAACTCAGCTTTGAAACCTCTGAAGGGCTTGCCAGTCGTACGCAAGATGTAGCTCGGCTGCACCAGAGAGTCGAGCATTGCAAGTTTTATTTCCGGAGAAATATTCCCTTTCACTTGGGAAGTGTCGATACTGTTTTCTGGCTTCATCTGAAGGAATCAGCCAAGCCACAGGTCGGGAGTGTGAATTCGTCTGGTTGAAATCGACTTGAGCACTGAGCATTGGTGCGGCAAATCTTATGGTTCATGTCGGAAATTTCCCACCTTCATTGCATTGACCAGCGATTGAGACAGGATCTATGAAGTAGGGGACGATGGGGGGGATTTGCTCGCGTGACACATCAGCAAACCCTAAATTTAGCACAGTGACGTACATGGTTACAGGCGCAAGAGGTGTGGGAAATTACATTTTGGGACACTAAGCTGGCATAACTTCGTCTATGTTCCTGCCTCACAATGTGTAACCAGGACCAAAAAGAATGTTATTGCAAATGCCTGATAACTAAGTGACATACAAGAGCAAGCAAACAAAGACTATGCTAAGGAGTGTTTGGGCAAAGCCTGCTGGGCTTTCAACCAAAACACATAAGTGGAGGTGGCAAGGATGAGCTGAGATGGGCAGGTGGGCATGCAGCTTGAAGATCTCACAAGTGACATGTGTCTGGTCTGAAGAGAAAGGAAAGAAAAGGAACAAAAGGAAAGGAAGGTATCATACTGATCAAGTCTCTCTAAAATCTTTAGGGCCTGTTCAGCAACTGTTTGTTTGTGTCTGTTTCATTTGTTTTTGTCCATTTGCGTCCGTTTTTGTTTGAAACAGGAAAACATGTTCGGCAATGTGTTCATTTCACTAGATATCTGTCATGCTGCATAATGCGGCATTGCACTAGTACTCGTTTGCTCACTCTAGTCAATCAAATATCCCACTGTCCCTACTCTGTCAACTACTACCAGTCTACTACCATGGCAATCTCTCTCTCATCTGATACCAAGGAGAACATCAATTCACTGCAGGAACCTCAAGATCAGCCTGTCAGTACCAGGAAGATTCCACAGAATGCAAAGTGGCTTTCAGGAGATGATGCAACACTCCTTGACTCTCTCAAGACCTCTGCTAATGGAAACTTGGCTGATAATGGCACCTTCAAGTCTGCAGTATTTACAGCTGCTGCTAAGGCCCTCAAAGACAGCCACAACACCAGTGGAGGTGCTCCGAAAACTTTGAAAAGTTGCTCATGTTGTTGGGCCACTGTAAGTAGCATTTTTCCTCCATTTTCATGCTGATTTATTGTCTATAGTTGAAGGCCAACTGTCTCGTTGTCCAAAAACTATGAGAGCTGTCTGGATTTGGATGGGATGGGACGAGAAAGATTGTCATTGCTAGTGACAAAGTGTGGGATGATTACCTTGAAGTAAGCTTTCATATTTCATTCATTTCTTGACTAAATTGCTGTTTAGGCTCATCCCAAAGCCAAGGTTTGGCATTTGACACCATTTCCCCTCTATGATGACATCATTGTGCTTGTAGATGGGTGTCATGCCATGGGTGATGGGGCACTACACATCAATAGTGTTGGACACAAGACGAGCCCTCTGTGGCCAAGCACACTTGTTCTCAATGATGAGGATGATGTCTTTGGGGATGGTGAGTCTGAATCAGCTGACGAGAAAGTGGTATGTACATCAACTTGCTTGCTTCATTGTCTGACTTGAATTTACACCAGTCTGCACCTATTTTGCACACTCCGTGTGTTCCGAAATATGGACATGCTCCTTCAGTATCACCAACTTCAACTAGAGTCTATAAAAAATGTTCCCATGCAAAGCTGACTGGTCCCGCAGCAATTCTTGGAGTAGCTAATGCTCTCAAGTCTGTTGCTATGTCTTTCACTGCTCCTACTAATTTTCTCGATGATGTTCCCAGTACTCTGAAACGTTGTATTAATGCCATCCAGGCTGTTTGTACTGATGCTTCCTTATCTTCTGATGAATGTGCCAAGGTTGTTGCTCTATTTACCAAGGATGTAGCTATTGCAGATGCCTACACTGCCATTTCAGATGTCCCTCTCCATTCTATGTACATTCGTCTTGAACTTGGAAAAATGTAGACAGCTTTTCCTAGTTCTCATTTGCAGTATACTCAATATACTGAGCCCACATTGCTTCTGCTATGTCATTGTGTTTTTGTCCTGCCCTTGTCCTTTCTGCTGGCGTGATTTGATGACTGAAATCCTCTGGTACAGCCTGAACAGCCTGATCAGTGCCCACCTCTCTCTCCTCATCTCCTTCCTCATTATCATCTGAATTGTGAACATGGATGAAATTATGTAAGACACAGAGGGCAGGAACCAGCTTTGTCTGTACCACAAGGCTGTATTCTGGGGCAGCAACCATTAGCTGGAATTGATGCTTCACCACACCAAAAATGTGTTCAATAACATTTTGGGCCTGGGCATGTGTCAAGATTGTACTCAAGGGGGACTATATCTAATGGGCTTGGCCTCAGCTCATGTGCTGTGCCCCTTTCCTGAGTATGTGCCCTGTATTTCTAGAGGGTATGACAGGATCTGGGCAAGTCCGGGTGATAGTATAAACAGGACCCGGATATCCAGATTATATTACAATATGATATCCAGTTGATATCCAGATATGGGTTGGATAGAAGAGATTAGACTAATCCGGACAAAGTCTGGATTAGAAACTGACAGAGAAAGACTACGGTAGAGCTGAGGGTGTAGACTTAAGGATGTAATCCTAAGTCTCGGATGATTGACTAGAGACTGAGCTCAGGTCCGGAGGAACAGGAATGAGCAGAACTATGGTTGATATTCGAACTGAGGAAGTACCAAGAATTACAAGTGTTTATATACTGTAGGAAGCACTGGAATCATAAGTAAGCAAACACCTGAAGCTATGTACAAAGCATGTGGAATATAATACTGAAGTGTCTCGGATCATAATAGAATGTAGATGGAAATGAAAAGGCAGGGTGGATCAGTAATCAGACAGGATATAGGTATAACTGAAGTCTGGACGATAGGAGTAATTACCAGAAAGGAAACAGATCAAAGGAAATGTCCAAAATGAATTAAGTCCTAAATCTGAGATCCGGATCTGGAGATTTCCAGAATATGACAGCATGTCATAGGTTGAATAGTTCTTGGTGATTCTTTGGTCTAGTTATTTTTCAGCATTTTTTAAACAGTTGATCAATAGAAAAAAAATCATACCTTTGACTTGAACGGCCCCATTCCTTGAGGTGATAGTGCACACCACAATATGGAACCAGGAGTGAGTCACATAATGGAAACACTGCATCAGCAAGGTAGCAGAGATTCAGGGGGATGAAAAAGTCAGTTTGCTGAGCATCATTGTATATGCAGCTGTCAGCTGCACTTCCCTCCCATCCTGCAAGGACATATGAAAAGCGCATGTCAAATGTGCATGCAGTGAGGACATTTTGTGAGAGGCAGCCCTTTCAATTGCAGTAGCAAGCAGTCAGGGCATCATTAGGAACAAAAGTATCAATGTGTGTCCCATCAATTGCGCCCCAACAGTGCTGAAAAAATGGGTAGAGCTTGGGATTACTGCAAACCTCAGGGGGGACTATGTCATTGGGTGGTAGGCTGACATAGTGCTGATAAAAGTGTGGTGATACTACCATGTCTAGAAGACGAAGAAAAATCCTAATAATATGGTCACAGTGATAAATTAATCCTGCTGCATTTTAAATGATAATATTGGGCACTCACTTTGAAATAGTATCTGCACTGCACTGGAAATGTTCTTGCATGTCCCAATTTGTACTCTTAGTATGGCAGATTTGAAGAAAAATGGCAAGCTGTTCTTCAGAAGAGATATATCTTGAATGTGCAAGGTCTGCATATTGACCGAGTTCATGGAGCAATTGGTGAAATACTGGCTTGGAAAGTCCCATCATATTATGAAAGCGATGGGGATGTCCTGATAAGAGCTCCCATACCCATGAATGGCCTGTCAAGATAGAGTTGTACTGGGGAATCTTGTCAAAATAGGGCAAGGTGGCCACTGCCACTGCAGCAGCTGAAAATGCTGCAGCTAGCACTGCAGCTCTCTTTTTGCGGGTGTGGATTGCCTTAAGAGAGGCTTTGAGGGCCTTTCTCTTCCATGATGAAGTCATACTAGTAGTAGTTGTAGAGCTTGAGCAGCAAACTGATGGTTATCATTGATTATCTACATGTGTGACAGTGTGTGACACCCATGGGAGCATCTGTTTCACTTCAATGTCTGTCCATTTCAAAACAAAATGAACCCAAACAAATGAAATGAGTGGTTGCTGAACAGGCCCTTAGGCCACTTAGTGCCTATCCCACATTGGCAGGTCATCACTGTCTCTCAGCACTCTCCCTCTTCTATCCTGATCTGATAGGATGGAGTCACAGCATCCTCTTGATGTGTGTTTGTGAGAGGGGCCTAGATAAGAAGGGAGATTGGATGGTGTGGGGTAAAGAGACAATGTTCCTCTCCATCATTGCTTTCTGGATAACCAAGCAGCTGAGCATGGTAAAGTGAGGGTTTTCCTGTGAGTGTGACCTGTGTTGTGATCTTGAAGACCGAATTCCACTAGACCTCTTCCCCAACCTATTATTTCTGTTAGAGTAGCTGCTACAACTGGCAATGGAGATGGAGTTATTGTAGAGTCGTGAAATTCTCAATATATGAAGACAACATCATTGAGTCCTAGTAAATGGGGGTGATTTGGGGTAATGTAATGGTCAAAAACCCAAGTGTCTGGGTGTGCAAAGGAAGGAGGTGTTCCTATGATAAGTGAAGCAGCCAGTGCAGTTACTAAGGCTCCTGGAGGGATTAAATTTTTGATAGTTCTGGTATTCCTTAAAACAATTGTGTCTTCAGAGTCATTGCTGAAAAAACAGCTTCCAGTATATGCAATGGAGCCATCATGAATGCTACTGTCCTATATGGTGGAACTGTTGTTGTGGGACTTGTGTACATAACATTTGGTTCCCCAAGGGTATGTATATTGCTAAAGCAACTCTTGTGTCAGAGTAAAATACAATTAATCTCCAAGTAGGTTAATAACCTTGGTTATTTGTCATTTGTATAAAACATAGTGCTGCCCCCTGATATCCAAGCATATATGAATATGAATCTGAGCTGCCTGAGGAGTAGTGGGTGGGTGCTTTGAAATAGGTAGATCAGATGAACTTCTGAGCCACAAGTACTATTGATAATATTGAGACTTGATAGGTAAGAAGAGAAGAAGGTGTGAGTTAACCTTTGCTTGAAACAGACATAGACCTTATTCTTACCACATGCTCATTCTTCATACTTAGTAAGAATGTGATCTATGTTCCCACCTCACAATGTGTAACCAGAACTGAAAAGAATATTATTGTGAATGCCCAATAACTAAGTGACATACAAGACAAGTAAACAAAGAATACACTAAGGAGTGTCTGGGCAAAGCCTTCCAGGCTTTCAACCAAAACATGTAAGTGGAGGTGACAAGGACAAGCTGAGATACCCTGAAAAATTAGGAGCATAATAATGCATCTAGCGAGAGCTTGAGACCCAACCACCAAAGGAAGAGTGTGACAACCTACAGAAAATTGTTTGAGAAAGGCTAAGGTAGTGCCAAACACATAAATGGCTTGAGAATGGGATTGTCCTACAGATAGGATACCAGAACTACTGCATGTTGCCTGAGGTACAAGATGAAAGCATTACTGTTCCAGCAGCCCATGGCCTTGACTCTTTTGAAAGGAACTCCTCACAGAAGGTACTCAAGTGTTCTGCCTATCCATATGCCATGGCCCTTCAGACCCTCTAGCCCCAAGTGCTCATCAGCTAATTGCAAGCATTTGAGAAACTCCCCTCTTGTCAGTGGCCTTAAACCTCCTGGGTGGCACCAACTGAAGAGATGAGCTGACAAGGAGGGATTGTTGACAGTCAGATGCTTCAGTAAGGCTACCTTGGGATCTGCTGGACCTGACTGTGCCACCCAGTAAATGTCTTCCCTGTCTAGTGAGGTCTTGGTTTGTGGCAGATGAAAGATGGTTACCTTGAAGCCATTCCTATCCTCCTCTTGCTGCATACAGTTCACTCTCACATGAATCTGGGGATTGTCATGGAAGTTCTGGAGTGATGTGACTATGAATTCTCTAGTTTACACAATGATGAAAAAGGATGTGGTGAGACAGGCAAAGACTGCAGTGTACAGAGGGTAATCTAAGTCTAGGGTGGTTCAAATTGTGTTGATGATGTCTATGGTAAAGGTGGCTCATTTGGGATGTTTGAAGGCTGGTGGTGCAAGGCATTTGGTGCCTTCTAAGGCCAGAGTAATCTCTCTTTGTTGGACCAACCAAGGTTGACCATGAAGAAGGTGCCAAGCTTGGATTCTGTAGAAGTAGTTTGCTAGAGTCTTTCTTAAGTACATTCCCATGCAGGATGCAATAAAAGCTAGTAAGAGAATAGATGAGGCTGGGCATTGCTGTTCTTCTGTAATCCTATGTGAGTCACAAAAAACATGGAAAATAAGAAGTCCTGAGCTGTAATTTTCATGCATGCTTGCTACATGTGAATGGCTATTATGATCCTGTCCAGGTCATCTTCTGAAATGCTAATGGAACATCCCAAGCTGTTGAGTCTGGATCATGAAGCAGCTGGGACCCACAGATGGAGCCTTTCATGTGTTAGGCAGTGAGGACAAAGTGTTGATATGAGAGGAGTAAGTGAGGAAGGGTAGGGACAAGGTTGCGCAAGTGTGAGAGTCAAGGGGAGTGGGTTTGTCTCTGCAAAACAAGAGAGGTTAGTCCTGCCATGCATTGTGATAGCAGATGAGCTCTTCTCCCCAGTTCCACCCCTCTGTCTCATCCACCTGCTCCTCATCAATTGAACTATGGCTTCTGAAGGTGTTGTTGAGTGGTGGGATGGATAAGTCTGTGTCAACAAGAAGACTGGGTAAGTCTCTAGGGAGAACAACTGGTGGCAAGAGAAAATGCCTAAGGGAGAACCTACCTCTGGAGGGGCCATCTGCAGAATTCTTGGCACTGGGTACATACTCAAGATGAACTCTGATGAGGTCATTGAGTTGTTTGAGCCATTGATGGATGCATCTAAAGATAAGATTGGTCTTATGGTTGTGGCTCTGCCCTATCTTCCAACCAAGAATGATTCCTTGGTTGTTGCAGAACAGTCAAAAGTGAGAGGATGCATTGACATTGATGTAGTTGTCCAGGATTGTGAGGAGAAGAAGTTTAACGCTGATGACTTCAGCCCAGCCAATGTCTCATTGACCATTGAGAGTTCTCCACCTGGGGTGAAGTGTCTAGGCCTGCCAATGCCCATTGATAACAATTGTGATTCCAACAGATCAACTCACATCTGAGAAGGTGCACAGGTCAATGAAAGTTGGGGGTTGTGGGATGGAACATCCAATGAAAGGCTAAGCGAGTCTCTGTTCCCACCAGTTTGTTACAATAACATTGGCGCCCTATCTTTTTCTCTTATCTCTGGACTTACAGCTGCGTTGCCTTGTAATTATATCTCCGCTTCGGCATCTTCCTTACTATGACATCATAGAACATTCCAGTATGTTCTATCTCTTATCTTTTATCTCTGACATCATTGTACTATATTTGCTATCGCTCTATTCTTGCTATCTTTTCTTGATTTCCTTTTACAGCAGTCTTATCTTTGACAAGCCTGCCCTGAACATTATTCTCATTCACTATATATACTCCTCATGTAACGTCTTAGTTCCTCACTTTAATCTACTTGGTTTAACCTGAAACCTGATCCCTTCTATAAGGCCTCTCAACCTTATAGTCTGATATCTTGACTTCTACCTTAGAGCACTCCTCTTTGGTAGTCTGAACCCAAGACCCTTGAATCTCTCTTGTTTGAGAGCAGAACCCGCTTGACGTGTGAAGGCTCTCTTTTGAGCTTCGTCAAGAGATCCATCCAAGTCATAACACAGTTGAGATCTTTCTTAAGATGTTTGACTGCATGATGTGGCATGAATGGACTATTACCACAGATTCTGAGCATGGTTTTCATAGCTGTGAGGTAGGCTCTTCCTGTGGGCACCAACAAACAGGAGTGTAAGAGCTTCACATATAGTCATTGAATGTTGAGGAGAATGTGAGTGACATGGAAGTGCCATTCTATGATCACTGCAAGGTAGTTCATCTTCTTGGCTGTTGATAGCTGGACCATAAGTTTCACCAAGTTCCACATGAGCCCCAGGTATAATACTGCAAGGGCAAACACTGTATCTTTGGTGAGTTCCCAAGGAAAACCCAGAGGGATGGTGTAGAGACTTGATCCTGCATAGCCTCACAAAGGCACTTTTTATAAGTCATGACAAACTTACCTGCAGTGTGCATGCAAGGTGACACACGCATAATAGAGGTGATGCAAATGCAACACTTGCATGACCAATGTGACACTTGTGCAACATAGGCAATACTAGTGCAATGTGTGCATGCTTTCCTGCACCTAAGTGCCCTAAGGTGCCTGACCTCTGAGCATCTATTCTCATGTCCAACCAAGTTCCCAGGTGTGCATTTCCCCTTTTATCATTTATTTTATCATCATACCATGATTATTTCAACATGGACCCTTACTTTACATCACCCTAGCGCTACCTATTCAGTTCTGTGCCCTGGGAGCACACTTACATATGTTTTTACTTAGACATATGTGGTTTTTACTTGATGGGGAACTTTTTTACTTGGACCATACCTTGAGACTTGACTTGATCAGTATCTATCTACCATCCAACTATGAAGCTATAGATTTGAATCTCGCCTGTCTATTCAAATTGTATATACCGTCTACTCTTTTGCACTTTGCACACCTATAGTGCCTCATTTCCTGTGCCTGTTGCCTCATTCTCGTACCTATAGTGCCTTGTTCTCGCACCTCGCACATAGCTCAGAGTTGATAAAACTTGTGGATACTGCTCACCTTGCTTCCCCTAAGGGTTGAGCCTATCGCACACCATACCTCACTCTAACACACTTATATTTTATATCAGCTGCACACTCAGCTGAGTTGTGTTTCCCACACTGGAATCTTATAGGGGGCTTCTGTGCATGGGCTCTGAGACCAGGGCCCTCCATGTGCACAGAAGTTTGTAGCACTTCCTGAGAGGCAGGGCTCTCCTTGGGAAATAATTGCTCATGGTAGTAAGCTTACTACACAAGGCTTGGGTGCAACAAATGGCCAAGAGTACTTATACACAAGGCAAAGCTTGCTAGGCTTCTAGAGGATTGGGGTCAAGATAAAGGTAGATTAAAGTTAGGGAATACAACAGATGATAGCTAGCTTTATATACAAGTATTCAAGCTGAGCTCAAACTAAATTAAAATCCACTATAGGGGCTATTTTAGCTATGGGACAGTGTTACAATGGGGTGTGATAAGATTACTAAGGATATATACCCTCAAATGATGGAGAATATGTCTAGAAGAGTGGTAGGAGTGATTAGGACAAAAGGAAGTCACACAAAGTACTAGAATTGTAGAGATTGCATTGGTCAAATTCAAAGTCATAAATGTGTCTTAATGAGTCATCAAATCAGAATGTCTATATCTTCACACAGTAATGTCGGATTCCCACGCTATAGGGACCAATAACATTGCCAAGAAGCAGAGCATTCTGACATCTCCCTATAGCTTAGTCATATTCCCACACCCTGACCCACAATCAAGCAATTACATGAAAACACATAAACATTGAGACACTTTTTTGAGCCACTGTAATTGATGCAACACATCAGGAGTGACACCCTAAAAAATGTTTGCAAATGGGAGTTCCTCCCAGAAAGGATGTATCACAGGTTTGATTCCTACTGCAGCACATGTGCAAACACAGGCAAGATTTCCTTGATTGAGTGCTGCAAGTGCATCCAGCACCTCACCAATTTTTTATAGATGAAGCAGTACAGTACTGTATTGCTTTCTGTGTTGTCCTTCTCAACATCATATTTTGGGCAGTCACCAAACTTGATTCCAGTTGTGAGAAGCTGCTCTGGATAATCACTGATGAAACTTGCAAATAAAGGGTGGCAGTGGTGAAGAGCACCATCTCCACTGCACATGTTGATGCCCTCTAATCCAGCATGTTGCAATGGAGCAAGCACATGACTCATGCAAGTGTGATACAGATTGGTAATAGACTGATGGTGTGAAGCCTTATTGGTGATGTGCTTGAGTTGAGTAGTTGGTAGATAGGCCAGAAGGATATGACCACCTTATGAAGGTTTATAGTGGATTTCCTTTGGGATATTATCAATTGTGAGATACAACAGATATGCAGACTTGTTGTGAAACATAGTGACTTGATCCTCCAACTTGTCACCTGCAAAGGCAAACATATCATCCAGTAGGTCCAAGTCATTGTCTTCATCAGCCTAAGGTTGCAATGGTGTAGCCTCCCATTCAGGTTCAAAGAGCAGATGATCATTGAAATCATCCTCATCACTATCAGCTGCATGCTCACTCATAGCAGGTCTCTCTAACTCATCCTCATTTCCATTGTAGTCTCTCTCAACCAAATCAGTGTCATCCAAGGTAAGCTCAGCTTCATTGTTTGTTCTTGATCGCAACTGGCTGTAGAGTGCATAACAACACAGGTTATGACTCTTTGTGATATGCTGGTTGAGACCAGTTACAGTGAGATTGTTATGGCCACAAGCTGAACAAGTATGGTGACCATCCATAGTTATGAAGCTGAAGTATTATTATGAGTGGGGGATGATGGGAGTGAAGATGAAGCTGAAATGATGTGAATAAGGAGGGATGATGGGACTTGTGAAGACAAAGCTGAAATGATGCGAATAGGGGATTTGGCCAAGATGGATGATGATGCACTGCAGGCATTTTCCCATTTTTCTCCAAAAAAACATTTAGAAAACATTGATTGAGAAGATAGAAATCTCCTCTCATATTGCCTGTCAAAACATTAAATAAAATTAATTCATGTGGTAAAGATTTTCTGTGCATAGAACATGATACAAAAATTGGACATGTTCCTTCAAGGATAATACTGGATTTTCTATCTGTTGTCTTTTAAATAGCAGCTTACAATGATGTTAAATTTTTGTCCAAATATACTATGTTTTTCAAATGTTTTGTATATATTTGAAAACACAGACAAGAAATTTAATCTCATTGTAAGCTGCTGTTTAAAAGAAAATAGATGGAAAATCCAGTATTATTCTTGAAGGAACATGTCCAATTTTTGTATTATGTCCCATACACAAAAAATCTTGAACACATGAATTAGTTTTTTTCAATGTTTTGACAGGCAACATGAGAGGAAATTCCTATCTTCTCAACCAATGTTTTTTGGATGTTTGTTGAAGCAAAATGGGAATATGCCCGCAGTGTTTATAGAGTTCTTCAGTACACAATCATGGAAGTCAAGTGGCACCTTTTTTTTGCCAACAGCTATCCTGAACTGGTGGACAAGAACCAAGTTGTGCTGCAAGCATTGATTATTGTTGCTGAAAAACATGGTGTGCATGCAATCAAAGAACATCTTCAATCAGAATGCATCATAACTTTGTAACTTGGTGAGTTCAACTCACACCTTTTCATATCAATCTCTAACTATATGTGAGGTGGATACTCATGTTCCAATATTGTGCCATGAGCTAAAGGAAGATGCATGTGCACATGCTGATGGTTACTTTTGCCTTGGACACACTGACACTGGGAAAGCTGCAGTAAGAAGGCTATTAAATAAGCTTGCATATATATATGCCTTGAAGTTTGATGTGAGATCTCTCCCCTTGCCTATACTACTGACATTATTGAAATTATACAGATCAATAATGAGGCTTTGCCCATTGGAAAGAAGCCCTACCAGGGTGAACTTTTAATATTCTTAATTTATTGGCAGCTCTTTCATAGTTCAGGGTCTGTTGCCATCAAATTTATGGAACACTTCATCAAGATTGCCAACAACAAAGGAAAGTGCCCTGAAGTCCCTATCTCTTTGCTGGCATTGGTCACAACTGCAGTAATGTACTTGTCATCATTGTACAGATGTGCCATTTAACTCATTGTGCAGATGTATGCAGCCCTTATGTGGAAGTCACAAGGTTCACCATTCAAATTCAACTTTACAGGAAAATTTATTCAGCAAGATATACAACTACCATGTCAGGTTCCTGGACAACTGAAGAAGGATGCACCTGCAAAATTCTACTGTATGATGACTGACATCTTTGAGGCTGCACAGTGAGTTTCACTTAGGTAGTATTCCCTTGATACTCACTTTGCTTGCAGGAAGTTGTGATACAGTGGCACCACTGGCAGTGGCCATGCTGCTGAGCTCAAAGCATTTGAGTTACTTGATCTTGACAATATGGAAGAAGACTGAATCATCCCCCACACATTTTTATGGTATACAGTATGAAATTGTGAAGCTGATACATAGTCTGCCAGTTGGTCATAGTGTGCACTGTTATTTAAATTAGACTACTGCCAATATACCCATTCTTAATCAACATTAATTTTGTTCTTGTATCTTATTCTGTCTGATTCAGTTAGAACCCTCATCTAAGATTTGTCTAATATCAAATGGATTCATTCTACAACATATGATAATGTGTTTGAACAACTCAAAATAGTTGCTAATTCTTGTGTTTTTATCAGAGGGTAAAAAACCGAACTAAGCTTGCTAAAACTTGAACTTGCAAAATTTAGACATAATAACACAGGATTAGTTCTAGTATTACAACTTTATTTAAATTTGTCTGGGGAGGGTTTTCCTGATGTGTATAATACAGCTACTTTCATACCAATAGACCAGAATTCATTTTTGTTTGCTCACTACTTTTTTTTACTTATGGAGCTGGACAAACAAAAGGGTCCTGTCTGTTACAATACTTGGTTGGGTGAAATACCCCAGAATGGTCTGTGTGGTGTCTACTTTCTCATTCAACACTGTCTTTGGACACCATTTGGCATTCACTCACTATACATAGTTGGAAACCACTGTCACATTCCACCAGCTGTAAAGCAACAATGGGTCACTGTCTGCCAAAATGTCATCCAAGGCCATAGCACAGGTCACTCACACAAGTTACTGAACTATCAACTGAGTTCTTTGGCTCTCTCATCTTACAGGCTCTGTTATCAGCAGGC
Source organism: Suillus sp. MG131 (assembly GCA_003313855.1). NCBI lineage: Eukaryota > Fungi > Basidiomycota > Agaricomycetes > Boletales > Suillaceae > Suillus > Suillus sp. MG131. The sequence goes on along the minus strand of QLOO01001176.1, from coordinate 2,723 downwards.
CCTTGGAAAGTGAATGTCTGCATGAGGCTATATTGTCATAAATATTAATATAAGTCCCGGTAGTGTAACAAACTATGAATACATACTTAGTGAGGATCCTCAGCCCCATACATGCTTCTTTGTATCAATATGATAGCTAGCTCCTACCTATTTCTGGCTTCCCTGGATGCTTCTTTGTATCAATACAGTAGCTTGTACCTATTTCTGACTTCCCTGGATGCTTCATTGTATCAATACATTGGCTTGTACCTTTCCTTTGGCTTCCCAGTGAACTTCTTGGTATCAATACATTGACTTGGGCCTATTTCTGGCTTCCAGGGGATGCTTCCTCACATTAATACATTGAATTGTAACTATTTCTGACTCTCTGGGGATGCTTCCTTGTATCAATACATCACCTTGTGCCTATTTCTGCCTTCCTTGGGAATTGGGATACTTCCTTCAAGTTATATCAATACACTCACTCATACCTACTACTAGCCTACTAGTATTTTTGGATTTTGTATTAATATATTGACTGGTACCATACTATTTGGTGCTTGGATGGTGAAGCAAAAATTCATTCTAAGTCCTCACTATCACTGAATATATTCAAAAACAAAGCAACACTTGATTATTTTATGATGGTACAAAGCAGAGTACTACAGCAAAAATAAAAGCAATATATCACAAAAGATCAGCAAGATATCACAAGAACACAAGTGTACAATGAGTCTATCTAAGCAATTGACTTATGGGCCCTACTATTGTACCCTTTCTTTGAAACATGCATGTCACTGCCAATGCAGTTGGCTTCATCTAAGCATGTTGATGGTGCATGGAACTTGTTTCTTAGCAGACACTTGTATCAAACAAAGATTTACTACTCTACTATGACCCTCCTTTCTGTGTCATAGACAATTCCCACTCTATTTCATCCCATATATCCTCCTACCATCAAGTTGTCACCTTCAAACTTATGTGTTTGTTTGACTTCTCTTTATTTAATGATTCTCCTACCTTCTTGAATACAAAAACCTAGCCATCTGATCTCATCCTATATATTTTAGTCTTATTTAATAGTGATAGCTGTCTTTTAGACATCAGTAGCCTACTAGTATGTATGCTCTAATGCAGCAACTTATTTTTCTTTCTATAGGTCAGAGACAAGGGGTTGTTTTCTTGGTTACAGCTTTAAGATTAGCTGTCTTGAGAGTCTTACTGACTATTTGAGTGGAGATTGTTATAGAGATGATGAAAATAATCAATTTGGTGGCTTTGGTAGCATTATTAGCCTGCACAACTACAATATAGCCATCAAGAGATCTTGAGTCATATAGAGTAATCTTCCAAGTTGGCTATCAAATAACTTAAAGACCATGATGTTATTATTCTATCATGTCCAGCACATATCCAAGACATTAACCCTATTGAATATCCCTAGGTATCACTTGAGAAATTGATTGTAGTGTATGAAAATCCAATATAGGGGCTATTTTAGCTATGAGACAGTGTTACAATGAAATATACCCTAAATTGATAAAGAATATATCTATGTCATATCCCATATTCCAGACCTGATTTCCTATCCCTATCATCACCATCTTTCTATTGTACATGTCATACCTCAGTAGGATCAGCCCTGCTACCTCTGTCCATTGTCCGATTTGATATCCAGACATCTGCATCCAGTCTGTACCCCTGACCCCTGAATCTCTGGATTCCAGATTTCCGGACCTCTGGATCCTAACTGAACATCTCTGGACCAGTTTCCCACACTCTTATCCATATCTCCTTTTGGACATCACCGCTTTTCCAGTCCTCGGATATCTATGTTTCCATCTCTCTAATCAATCCTGTACCATCCTCATCTCTGAGTTTATTCTCAATTATGATCTGTTGAATTACTAATCTGCTCTCCACATGTTCATACATAGCCTCGGACATTTACTTACTCATCTTCCAGTGCTACCTACAGTATATAAGCTCCTGTAACTCTTGGTACAACCTCAGTTCAAATATTATACATCTATTCCCTGCTCACTCTCACAGGACTTGGGCCCTGGCCCTTGTCACTTCCAACTCAGCTTTGGGTTGACCCCTAAGTTAGAGTTCTGCCTATCCGGCACTTCAGACATGAGTCCTAACTCTTGTCACCTTCATCCAGACTTTGGCTTAATGTCTTAGTCTTAGTCCTTCTACCTATCCTTCCACTTCTGGACTTAGGATTGACCTTGGTCTACTCTATTCTGGATCTTTGGATCCACTCCCCTCCAGTCCTACCTTGGACATTTCCTCCTGTTTCCTTCTGCTCTGGACTTTGTCCTTAGCAGTCCTCCCTCTGTTTCCTTCTGCTCTGGACTTTGTCCTTAGCAGTCCTCCCTCTGTTTCCTTCTGCTCTGGACTTCATCCTTAGCAGTCCTCCCTCTGTTCCCTTCTGCTTTGGACTTCGTCCTGAGTAGTCCTTAACTCTTCCTCCACCTTGGGACATGTTCTCAATAGTGTTCCTATACTCTGGACATATGTCCAGATGAGTTCCCGTGGTCTAGATATGGATCCAGATGTATTCTCACACTCTGGATACACATCTACTAGATTTTCCCATGCTTGTCCGGAAGTCCACCGGACACTCCACCAGAGTATTATTCATCTTCAAAGTCCACCAAACTTTGTTGGATGTTGTCATATTCTGGAAATCTCCGGATCCGGATCTCAGATTTAGGATTTAATTCATTTCGGACATT
>QLOO01001175.1:0-18261 GCA_003313855.1 Suillus sp. MG131 | reverse complement strand
CTTGGCGAGTCGACGAACTAAGTTGTTCTTGGTAACGCATTGATCATTTGATGCACTGATACCTCATGCCAGTTGGCAACAACTTGTTGTAGCTGCCAATGATGGACACAATTGCATTGAAGAACAACTGTAAAAGCAAAGTTGCTGCTCCAACTCGATCAGTGCTGGTCAGCTCGGAGAGCACACACCTCTTCATGCTTGCTGAAAGACGTGGACAACAACTAACTTTCAAGTTGAACCGGAAGAACTTTGAATGATCTACTAAAGTTGGCGACGTTCGGAAAAGCCCGGAGACTCATCTGAAGCCTTGAACTTTGAACCTAACTCGCAAAAACGATCTGTAGTCTGGACCAAGTTGCCGAGCGGGCCAACTAGTTGATTCTGTCGATCTTATCAGTGTGTCACGGTGCAGTTATGGTGGAAGAGAGTGACTGCAAAAGGGCAATCGTTCCTTCACCCGGCACCGGTCACCAAGGACTCAGATTTGGGTCATCATGTGTGCCATCACGAACGGGTGTCCGTCGGATTTGGCCAGCTATCTCGACTACAGACCTCAGAGATTTTGAGTAATACGGCGCGTGTTCCTTCGCTTGTACTTGTCGTGCTCGTCGTTCACAATCATCTGGTTTCAAATATCGATTTTTCTGATGTTTCAAAGCTCAAACTCACATAGCTTCAGCTTTCGCATAGTTCTCTAATGACTTCAGTTCATTCTTGAGTCATTGGTTCCTTGCACACGGACCCTCAGAATCAAGTTGTTCACGACTTGGTCGTGTGATTACTTTTCGCAAGTAACGCACGGGTTGATCGACATAACGTCGTGGCCTAAAAATATGCTTTAGTTGCATAAAGTTGATGTGGCGTTGTTGAGTCGAATGCCATCAAATAGTTTCAGTTCCAGGCATAGCTGGTAATACAGACTCTTAAGTTATCTGTAACTGTTTTCCCACAACAGCGAACCTAGGCCTCTTACTTGAATCTGATGACTTTCAGGGAGTCCAGTGTCGCCTTGCCCGATCTTTACGAAGCTTCAATCCTGGAACTTCAAGACGGTCTAGTCAAAGGACACTTCACTAGTGTTCAACTTGTCAAGGTAGGCTCCTGCTACTCCAGTACATATCCAATGCAGCGTCTGATCAATTACAGGCATACTTTGACAGAATCGAGGAAGTCAACTTAAAGGGTCCTGCATTGCATGCGGTCATCGAGACTAATCCAATAGCCTTATCACAAGCTGCAGCCCTTGACGATGAACGGAAGGACAAAGGCGGCCGCGGTTCATTGCACGGAATACCATTATTGTTGAAAGATAACATTGCTACGCTGCACGAAGAAGGTGCGATGAGCTGCGTTACCTTTGTACATGCTGCAATAAACTGATGTCCCGATAAGGAATGAATACGACCGCAGGTACATTGATATTCTGTGCTACTGGCTGCCATCTTGCATATCACGATTTTCGTTCTATTCTAGGTTCCTATGCGCTGCTAGGTTCTGTCGTTCCTCGAGACGCATTTGTTGCCGCAAAATTACGTGAAGCTGGGGCTATATTCATAGGGAAAGCGAACCTCTCTGAGTGGTCGGGTATGAGGGGCGAGTGGGGTCATTTGAAGGGACAGGTTCCCAATGGCTTGTCAGAGCGTGGAGGTCAAACTCTTTCCCCCTACTACCCGAATGCACATCCATCTTCTTCGAGCTCCGGGAGTGGGGTTGCGATGGCCGTTGGTCTGGCAGCTGGGTCCCTTGGCTCAGAAACTCATGGCTCTATCGTCTCTCCAAGTAGCAGAAACAATGTTGTGGGCATCAAGCCCACTATCGGGCTGGTATCTCGCTCAGGTGGTAAGGTTTCTAGCAGTGGCCTTTCTGATTCTTTATCTGATTATGAACGCCAGTTATACCTATTTCATCTCATCAAGATACTCCTGGTCCGATGTGTCGCTCTGTTACTGACGCCGCCTTGTTGTTGTCCTTCATTGCTGGGCCTGATCCTCGTGATGGAGCAACTTTGCATCAGCCTGGAATAGTCCCAGACTACATGAAAGCGCTCGATAGGAATGCCTTTAAAGGTACCCGTCTTGGAGTGCCTCGTGCCTTTATCCGCAATATGAAGGCTATTGAGGAGACGTTCAACTCATCTCTTGACGTCTTCCGAGCTTTGGGTGCGGAAATCATCGACCCTGCAGATTTCCCGGATACAGAAGAACTGCTGGCATCGAAGGCGGAGAAGCGGGTACTGGACGTGGACTTCAAGGTTGGTCTTAACAAGTACCTATCGGAACTTGTCGAGGTTCCGACAGGCGTCAAGACTCTCGCTGGTCTGATAGAATTCAACGAGAAACGTGCAGACCTGGGTCTTCCACCGCCATTTTACAAAGATCAATCGCAGTACGTTGGTTCAAATCTCATACGCGATATGCTTATACGCAGAATATCTAGATTCATTCAATCGGAAGCCGCACAAGTTGATGACGCCTACTTCTCAGCGCTGGCCGAAGATTTCGACTTGGGACGCACGAGAGGAATTGACGCCACTCTGGCCCAGTTTAATCTCGATGCCATAATATTACCGACTAATGCACTGGCGTGGAAACCCACAGCAATTGCAGGGTATCCGTTGATTTCAGGCTAGTACTTCTTGCTGCGACCTCGACGCTAATTAATGACATCCGATATTTAGTGCCCCTTGGATTTCAGCCAGATGACGTTGAGTTGCTGCCTGCAACGCCATCCTCAGTTTATACGCAAGCCCCAGGACTTCCCTTTGGAATTGCTTTTATGGGAACCGCGTATAGCGAGTTCAAGCTCATCGGCTATGCGTATGCGTTTGAGCAGGCTACCCACGTGAGACTTCAGAGAAGGGCCTATGACGCTGCGATTCCTAGAACCCAATTAATGGACGTTATGTCCCAGCTGTGAGCGTTTATACACTGCCATACGCATCGTCATCTTGCATGCATGTATTCTGGACATCGATGCACATTGCGTGTTTTACGAGAAATATTCAATTCGCTGTCTACTTGGTATCTGAAGCATGGGTATAGGCGCGGCGACTTTGAAAAGAACTGCTATTTGCTTGCTCCTTCCCAACTTTTTGTTACGTTTCGTCGATTATTGGTCACCGCTTTTAAGTGAGCAAGCCTCTCGATTTATCCTCGCATCACACGCTGACTATATACGCTAGCATAATGTTGATGAGAAGATCTTGTGCATGTGAACGGCAATTTCAAGGAACATTTAAGCATTCAAACATTAGTGCCAGTATGCCTTGAGCCTCGGATCCATGTGGTGTCGCCAATAGCTCTTGTTCCGGAACTCACAAAAGCAACTTTGTGCTCTCACTGATTCCCCATGGTCCATTATAGTCCGGTGATATTTTTTGGCCGTGGACCAGAGATATATATGTGGAATTCGGAACTGTCCCTCGAATATTGGATTTTTGACGCACGACTCGAAGCGACTGGCCTCACAGCTCTCCAATTGAGCAAGGAGGCGCAGAGCGCCTGCTCATACCGTGCTACTTCCAGACCTAGCGTCTCAAATCTGTTTCTGTTTCACCTTCATGGGAAAGGTAGCGGTATTTCCCACTGATCCCAAGCGGCACGGGTCCCACAGTGACCCGGAAAGCACATACTCCGTGAACACATCTTGATATGCTGAAAGTATTTATGGCCCAGGTACTGGTTCAAACCTGTGTGCATGCCTGTTGACATATGTTGATATCCTTTTCAAGGCCGATATCTTCTTTATGATTTTCAACGGAACCTGGGAAGAGAAACGAAGAACGGAGTTAGATCTTCCTTGTAGTGATCCGGAGATGCTTGTTAATGGAGCTAGCCAGTGCGAGTCGCTGCACATTTGAAATAGTGTCCGCCTTAGTGGTCGAACATAATTTTGCGGGTGGGAGACAACGTGCGTTTCTTCAAAGTTTCATTCTCGGTGTCATTCAACCTAACGCGTCCTTTTCGTTGGAGAATTCGATACAAATCATCATTTCTGCACAATTCATTCCGTACGTTATTTGTTGGATTCATCTCGTTCATGTTATGGTACAAATCTCTGTCAAGATATGACTCTCGATTTCACTCTTGTACGTACTCGTCCCTTTCTTTACATACGCAATCACTGCTTGTTACACGCCTCGTACACGTTCACCTTTGATTCTCCGTCTCAATCAGCGTTTTAATTTTTCTCCCCTTGAAGAATCTCCCTCAGTCTTTTGATCCAAGGCTGAAGTGAGCTCTCGGATCTACGTACATTTTTCTGATTATTATCCTACCTAGTCCCTTTCCCGTTCCTAATCCGAGCCTCTTCATTCGTCATGATCTCAACCAGATTTTCCCTTTTGAAGCAATATTTTGAGTCATTTGCCAACTTAGATTCCCCCTCACTTGGCCATATTTCAGTGCTGCGTCCCAAGTGAGTCTCCCAGCAAGCTTTATCCACGTTCTATTTCCAATTCCATTTCATTTAATTGAACGACCAGTTTGAAGGCTATGTTTACCTCCCGGACATGAACGTGTGGACATCGTATAATATTGCGGAAACAGTCTGGGATGACGCCACAAAACATTGGGATGCAGTTATTGATCGTGGAGGAATTACAATTTCGTTGCACCTGGCCACGGCGGCAGCATCCCCCGATCCCCATATCTTGAAGGGAAGGTAATGATATTTTGAGGTCCATCGAACGATAAACTACTGTCACACAAAACTACTTTTCCGGAAGGGTGATTTCATTCATCTCTGGCTCTGGCCATGTTGGCTCGAAGGTGGGCACATGCAACCCAGGTGGGGTTTCGATGGCATCGCGAGGCGTATAGATCATCATTCTACATAACGACCCCACTTTCAGCGTATGATATCGCGCTGGATCTGTGCAACCATGATGTCGACGTAATCGTGTTCGTTTAGGAGAACTTCCAGTCATGCAGGTAAGCATCGACGGTGTTTCTGATCTCGGGTCCACATAGCCCTGGTCAATGTAAAAATCGATTGCACAAAGCATTACCCCACGGGTAGTTGAGACAACTGACAGGTGAGTCACACTTTTACTGGAAGCTCATCGCGTGCTTCACTCGGGGGGCTCAAGCCTGTTGGATTCCAGACGAATCTGGCCCCTGAGGGAGCCGGTCTTAGCGCCTTGGATTACGAACACTAAGAAGGTTTATATATCAGTACGTTCTTGTGTGTTTAGAGCGGCAGAAAGAATCACACATTTCCCCGCAGACACCGTGATTCAAGTGATAGACTCATAAATGGCAGTATCTGATAAGCTGATTCCGGGGCCCTTCACCACACGTGGCCTGGCATTGCATGGTGGAACGGAGCTTCAGGCCGACGTAATCATTTTTGCCACAGGATATGCTAGTGCGCTGTTCTACCGGAGGCGGAGGTTCCTGGGCGTAATTTGCAACTTTGGCAACCTGCATGATAGCGTGAGGCTGGTGTGTGACAATGGAGCTGCGCAGAAAGTCGGGCCTTTATTTGGGTTATACAATGATGGCGAACAACGTGGTATGTGGAAAGCATAGCGGACACGAGAGTCTTTCGGTTGCGGCCAGTACGCGACCTTGTTAATAAGGAATCGATCTTGCATGCTAACGGGCGCCAGGAAACTATCATGATCACGAGCACGCATTCGAAGCATGCACCTAGCCTTACGTGAGCCACACTCTGAGCGTCATATAGCTTCTTGCTCACGATCTAATAGAGATTAAAGCGCGCTTGAAGGGCCTGTTCAGACGCAAATAACTCATCTTTTAGGTTAGGTTCGTGGGGTGATCGTCATATCGGGCAAACGGAGGGCACTACCGTGACCCCAACCCCCGAACCCTCATCATCGTTCCACGTTGTCTCGTATCGTATCTTGGGCGTGATTCATCGTGTCTACTTCAAAACCATCGTGAGCAGGGCACGAACTAGGTACTGCTTGGTCGTTCCCATTTAGAACTACTACTAAATATGACTACTCTCATACGGTGGCACTAAGGGAGGCTAGACGGTCAGGGCTCCAGGCAGGGATCCTCGTGATCTATAAATGTGTCGCTGCGGCGATATGATAAGGGCTGATAAGACAGCATACCTAGTGTCGCAGCATCCTTCATAATGAGCCAGCTTAACATATTCTTGAAATTGATGTCCTGCAGGCGTACGCTGAGGTCATGGTTTCGATCGACAGACAGGTGGACGCGAGTAAGATACCGTGGGAATACGTTCAAAAATGCATTCTATATATTTCCGAAATGAATTTATGCCAAAAAAGTAAATTGCAAAATATTATTATAAGAAACTGGCATTTCCATGTTGATATCATATTTTGAGCTGTGCTCTGGTTCCTGTTAGCCAGCCAGTAGTGCCTTGCCCAGCACATCCTTTTCTTTCTCTTTCTTCGTGGTCTCAATCTCCGTGCTTCTCCTTTAACAAGCAGGGTGTACTCCCTTGACTGCTTTTCGTCATGAGCGTCCTTGTCCCCACCAAGTTTCCTAGCGTTGCTGCTGTCATGCTTGCCTGCGTCGCATCTCTTGTTTGCCTATTACTTGCACGCATATTGTATTCCCTTATGCGCCTCTGGTCTTGTCATTCTCTATCAACAACGTCCGACGAGAAGACCCCTACTTGGTTCTCTTTGTTGTCGCTAACCAACACGTGGAGTCGGTCTTTGCAGCGTGCTCTCCCAGCATCACTACCCTTTTCGTTGACCATCCCGGAGAAACCATCACCTGAAGTCGGCACAAGAGCAGGCGTAGGACTTTCGCATAAACGTCTTGAATCTCTCCCTGGCAATTGGCAGTTGTGTCGACCAGGTCCTCAATTCCAGCCACCACGTGAGCCAGGAATTTCTATCGGTTTCTATGTTGCAATGTTAACTTTTTTCATCCTAGCACCGGCTGTGTACCAAAATCCCGCGCCTCTCTCCATGGCGAAACTGATCATGTCAAGACACGTATGCAGCGCTTCTTCACCTGATAGTTACGATCACTGATGCATTGCGCAATCCAGACCTTTCGCCGCCCCAATCCTAACCGTCCACGGAAATTGTCTACTGCATCATCCCCGTCTCGTCCGCCACAGCCCACCTCCCAGCTGTTCCACTCCGTAGCATAAACACAAATAATAATTCATTCCCGCGCCAAAATAACACCGCATTTTAGGGTACATGGATGGGCTTTTCTGACCGGAAATAGCTTATACCTCCCCACGCTAATTCACGAACAACTCTCAACGGACTAGTCACTCATAGTCCACTGGCATGAGCCTTGATGATATACCACGGATCTACGTGTTTATTTATGATTGGACTTACGTAACTCAAGGCAAAGAAGACGAAATGAAGGACTGGCAAACGGCTTTTCACTTCTATGTACACACTGGACGTGCTTTCGAACTTTCCTTTGCTTATACTTTTTTATACTTTCGATCCTTTTATCTTTTACTATCATTTAGTCATTGTTCCGTGAACATACCGTTATCATCCTATAGCTCGCCGTTTGTCGGGGACCCGTAGCTCATATGCGCATGCCAAGTAAAAGTACATGTTTTCGCGTTTTCCAAGCCACACCGAGTCAGATGTCCCGCACCTGATTCCACTGGTCGATCGAGCTGCATGATGACACGCGCTCTGCCTGCCGCGGCAGTGACGGTAGTGGTGCCGTCAGCGCCTGCTGTGCACAAACGATGAGATTAATGATTAATTTCAAAACGGCGTTGACCCGAGGTTCACGGGAGCCGCATATTAAATGGCATATGCATTATCGATAGTGTTCGACCGTGCCAGGCCACACAAGGGTTTCAGCAGTACTGCAGTCATTCAAGTCTCTAGATTCATCACATATGAGCCTGGACTCCTGGAAGTGCCAGCGCCTGTGGCAACTCCCAGCGATGCCGGGCCTTGCTTCTGCCTTGAATGGTCTCGGAGCTGGACGCCGCACCGAAGCCTACTATCTTGCACTCGTGACTCTACGAGTCAAATTTATCTCTAGTCCCACGTCCAGGGTCCGTATAGCATGGTACAGACTCGGAAGTCCGAGTCGTTTATCAATGAACAATAGTTCAACCAACTGCGTATCTAGCCCTAACCCGCTCGTTATAGTACCTCTCTAGATCCATTGGCGTGCACAATGCCTGAAGACATGCCCGATCACGATGTGTTTTCCGAGAAGATGTTCCCTGATTTATATGAATCTGGAATTCCCGAACTTCAGAAGGGTCTCGAGCTGGGGCACTTTACAAGTGTTAATCTCGTCAAGGCAAGTTACTATTAACGAATTGATTTGTTTCATGACGATTCATGCAAATACAGGCTTATCTTGCAAGGATTGATGAGGTCAATCTGAAGGGCGCAGCTCTCCATGCAGTCATCGAGACGAACCCGAATGCTTTATCTCAGGCTGCAAAACTTGATGCCGAGCGCAAGTCTAAGGGAAGCAGGGGCCCGCTGCACGGTATCCCTTTGCTACTGAAAGACAATATTGCTACACTGCATGAAGAAGGTACGTGATCGCCGACGATGCGTGTTCAGTATGCTCATCTTCCTCAAGGCATGAATACTACCGCTGGTACGATATCCAAGAACGTCTAGTTCTGGGTTAAATATTTGGCGAGATTAGGCTCATATGCTCTCCTGGGCTCGGTCGTTCCGAGGGATGCATTCGTCGCTGCTAAGCTCCGCGAAGCGGGTGCCATCTTCCTCGGAAAGGCGAACCTCTCTGAATGGGCAAATTATCGCGGCAAGGTTCCAAACGGCTTCTCAGGCCGTGGAGGTCAGACTCTTTGCCCTTATTACCCAAATGGAGATGCATCTGGATCGAGCTCTGGGAGTGGGGTTGCGATGGCCATCGGTCTTGCTGCTGGATCTCTGGGCTCAGAAACGAATGGTTCCATCGTTTCGCCAAGCAGCAAGAACAATGTGGTGGGCATGAAGCCCACTGTAGGGTTGGTTTCTCGAGCTGGAGGTATTTACTTTTTCAATCCCACCTTGACAGTTGGTTGAGTCTCTTCAGTGATACCTATCTCATCGCATCAGGATACGACTGGGCCTATGTGTAGGTCAGTTACAGATATAGCCCTTCTGCTCTCCGTCACAGCAGGACCAGATCCTCGAGACACAGCCACATTGCAGCAGCCTGGTGTTCTTCCTGACTACATGAAAGCGCTCGATCCAAACGCTCTGAAAGGCAAAAGACTGGGAGTGCCGCGGATGTTCTTACGCGACGGTGCAGCAATTTTGGAAACTTTCAACGCTTCTTTAGATACCTTCCGGGCGCTCGGCGCGGAGATCGTAGATCCGGCTGATTTCCCCTGCGCCGAGGAGATGAAGGAATCACAAGCAGAAACAGTCGTGCTGAAGACAGACTTCAAGGTTGATCTGGCCGAGTATATTTCGGGGCTAGTTGAGGTTCCTACTGGCGTAAAGAACCTCGCAGATTTGATCGAGTTCAACAATACCCACGCGGATTTAGAGCTTATACCGCCATACCACGATGATCAATCTAGGTGGGTTCACGAACTGGTGGTGCTGTAGAGTTGCTCATTCCGCTACAAGATTCATTGCTGCTCAAGCAACGGAAAAGAATGACGCGTATTATGCAGCTTTAGCTGAAGATTTCGATTTAGGCCGGAGACGAGGCATTGATGCAACTCTCCAAAAATTCGAGTTGGACGCAATCATTCTTCCTACTGATGGTACGTAAGATTATATGCTTGCGTCAATTTCAGGATCTCAAATTTCCTCAGGGATGGCCTCAAAACCTGCAGCAATTTCCGGATACCCCATAATCTCAGGTGCGAAACCCATTTTCATGACAGTTTATTTGACTAAATCAAATGCTTAGTTCCGCTGGGCTTCCAACCAGATAACGTTGAGATATTGCCAGTTCCCGCTGCACCACTCCATACACAAGCTCCAGGCCTTCCATTCGGGATAGCCTTTATTGGCACCGCATACAGCGAATTCGATCTTATTAGCTTTGCGTATGCGTTTGAACAAGCTACGCAGGTCCGTTTGAAGAGAAGGGCCTATGCTGAAGCAATTCCTACGACGCAGATCAAGGATGTGCTTTCTAATTGAATGGGGACGGAGTATATGACTGGCGCGTACAACGGCTATGTACTTTTTTTCTGACCATGCTTGGGTTTATCGTGATATTGTTCCGGGTCGTGTACATGTATACAGTCGAATGAGCACAAGCCATTACATCAGTGGTAATCCGTGAAACAGGCTCACGTTAGGCGTGAACACCATAAATCACAAAATTCATCAAGTCCACGTTAACTCGAGGAGACTCCCAAAATTAGCCATCCGAGTCCTAGGCCATCTGAATCTGCATTGGTATTGTACATGGGGAGATGATGACGGGGGCCGTAAAGGACTTCGCTGAGATTTGCGGATGTGATTCACGATTGAGGACTTGTCGACGTCTTCATCTCTGGCTTCCAGAATCCAGATCACCATACGTTAAGTCATCACCGGAGATCAGGGGCGTTCCCCGAACTCGGTCGAATGCTACTAGCGCTCTAGGCCACACTGAATTGTCATGGATCGAGCAGGTCGTTCGGTGGTCCATGCGAACCATTCCTCGAGTCGATAGCAGCTGAAAGTCTACACTAAGTATAGGATATTGAGGCGACCTCCGGGTTTACCGTGTCCGTGCGTCTTTTACATATATCAGGAGCATGAAGACGAAGAGAAAGCATTATATTTTAGAATAATTACGATTAGCAATTCACTAGCCAAACGAGTCGTCATAAGCAATTGTAGATGGCAACCAGCTCGAAGGCCATGCTTACAATTTGATCCATGCATTCACTGCAGAGTCCGAGTGGCGGTCTGAGTATTTCACCCGGCCAAATGGCCCTAGCGCAGCACATCAGAAAAGCTGCCCCATTTTCACAGGGTAAGAACGAAACATGAACCTTGTTTACCAGCGAGCCGCTATTGCGCACTGTCAAAAGGGTGCTCAGTGATACTCCTATGATGGTGTGTGGGCGTGGGACCAGGCTCCTCGTGTCACTCTTCATAAAGAAGGAACGAATATGGGAAACTACGTGTCGTATGCCATATCCAACGAGATGGAGTTGAAATAACCATTTCTCAGTGTTCTTCCGCCAATAGGGAACTGAGGTCTGTTGGCAACCAGCTGGCATTTACAATGCCATCTGTTTGAAGGGGTATCTTAGGTAGATAGGTTCTGCACAGAATATTAAGCATGCAGGACAAAAAAGTAAGTGGTTTCATACCGTCCCCCGTCAGATTTATTTTCGAGATCCTAAGCCACATCTCACAAATAATGCGTTTCTCCATCGTCCTTGCCATTCAACTTGCTGCTCTTGCAGCATCAAAGCCTCTCAGTGCTGACGTTGACTGTGCCACCCTTTGTGGCTCAAGTGCAGATTGCTGTAAAGGCAGTGTGTGCGAGAAAGTATATGCGGGCACAGATAACGGTGGTGTAAGTGTCACTGGTTTTCATCCAGGATTTGACACCATGACTCACCGGTATGGTAGTCTGTATACGTGTTTAAGTGCATAGCCCATTAAGCTACTGTGAGTCGTGTTTTTTACTTTTGCCATTGGTACGGTGTGGTTGATGACACGACACGTTCGTTGCAGAGTGCTTGCTTCTGAACAAGTTTGACCGTTGCTCGAGCAATAAAGATTTTGGAAGTACGTCTCAAACACCCGAATGGTCACGTATGACTGAAGTACTTACGACTACATTGTTTGCGCCTCGGTGTGAGCTTATATGTAGAATATAAAAGCTTCATGATGCACAGGCCATCTAGTAGTATATGTTCAAGGACTTGGAGGGCACTGTTGACTGTATGAAGGCAGCCTGGACAGTCAACCATGCTACGTACGCCATGAAGAATAAAGTGCCGCTCGAGTTGAGAATCGTTTTCATGCATATCGATGTGTAGATCGTACATTTCTGCAGGTGCTAGATGTGATTCCATATTCGTTGACTCAAATTGACCTTCAATTGTTGTCGTGGGAATTACCTGGATGTTCAACGTTCAACGTTCAACGTTCAGCCACTGCCATTCTCTTTCGTTGCTCGACGGCCATGCTAGTGCTTGTGTGTTCGAAAGTTCGGAGTATCTTGGTTGCCATCTGCGTCTCTCCAACTCACCCGTGCAGATATTTGAGTCGAAGCCAGTAGCTTCGTTAGTGGCAGGTGCGTATGTGGTTACGTCTATTTCAACACCTGTGCTAATCGGCAAATGAGGCATGTAGATGGGCACCGTAGGGATTTCATCTTTAATAGAAACTACTGCACACACAATCCCTAGGGTTCCGCTCGGGATAGCATTTATGGGCATCGCATATCGCGAATGTAGTTTATTAACTTCGCTTATGCGTTCGAGCAGACTACACATGTGCGTTTGAAGAAACGAGCTAATGCTGAAGCATTCCCTGCGACGCAGACGAATATGCTTTCAGGTTGACAGAGACGTATAGGACTAGCGCGTACAACTACTTGCAAACTTTTTCTGAGTATGCATCAGGTCTGCGATAGAATGAACTCAGATCATTCATTCCCCACCTCATTAGTGGAATTAACTAGTTGAACCATGGGCATGATTATCATGATTTATCAAGACCATGACGGCGAAAATGGAAGGAATAGAGGGCAATTGCAAAGTGAGTAGACTAAACTTCCTATCGCTGGCTTCGAATCATTTCTGACCTGCATTTTCCAACCTAAAGGGGCCCGAGAAAAAATCATTGGTAACCTGAAGCCAGAGCATTTGTGTACGTCTGTCCGACTTCACCGATGCGTCACTCAATAGCAATGTACAGGTCAGCTGATAAACTCTATGATCACCAGGCCCACGCAATCAAATGTTTAAAAATATTGCTTATCAGAATCCTGAACTGCAAACTGGTGACCTCAGACGGACGAGTTCACGTCCATGAAAGGGTTTCAGCTCCCATTGTATTGCAGACCCTTATCAGTGACCGTCTTCTCGCAACGAACCTGGGCCCAACTCTTATCTTCCATCTCTATCTTCTCTCTCTATCTTCCCTCTCTATCTTCCCTCTCTAACTACTAGGATCTACAATTATGACTTCCAATGCTTCCAGTGGTGTTTTACCTGATCTTTATGAGGCTTCAATCGCAGAACTCCAAGATGGTCTAGTACAAGGACTGTTCAGTAGCGTTCAGCTTGTGAAAGTAAGTTGCTTCATGGGCACATACCTGATACAAGCTTTATTATTGAGTGACGGCAGGCCTACCTCAGCAGAATTGAAGAAGTTAACTTGAAAGGTCCTGTATTACGTGCAGTCATAGAGACCAATCCAAAGGCTTTGACACAAGCTGCGGCCCTTGACGATGAACGGAAAGAAAAAGGCAGCCGTGGGCCATTACACGGAATACCACTATTGCTGAAAGATAACATTGCTACGTTGTACGAAGAAGGTGAGATACTCTGCGTTACACACTTGCAACACCAGTAGATTGAGATCCCGATAAGGAATGAATACCACCGCAGGTACATCTCGCGCCATTGACTACATCTAGCAAATCCCAAATCTTTGTGGCTCTGTTTTAGGTTCTTACGCACTGCTGGGTTCTGTTGTTCCTCGAGACGCATTTACAGCAGCCAAATTACGTGAGGCTGGAGCTATATTCATAGGCAAAACGAACCTGTCCGAATGGGCTGGTGCGAGGTCTGTTCCACTTCCTCGTGGATTCTCGGGGCGTGGGGGGCAGACTCTCTGTCCGTACTATCCCAACGCTGACCCATTTGCTTCGAGTTCCGGAAGTGGTGTTGCGATGGCTGTCGGTTTGGCAGCTGGGTCCCTTGGCACAGAAACTCGTGCCTCTATTGTAGCCCCAAGTAGCAGGAATAATATTGTGGGCATCAAGCCTACTGTCGGGCTGGTATCTCGTTCAGGTGGTAAGGCTTCCAGTTATGGTTATCAGTCGCCCTTCTGACGGCGGCGAATGCCAGTGGTACCTTTTTCATCCAATCAGGATACTCCTGGCCCGATGTGTCGCTCTGTCACTGACGCCGCCCTATTGTTATCCTTCATTGCTGGGCCTGATCCTCGGGATGGAGCAACTTTGCATCAGCCTGGAATAGTTCCAGACTACATGAAAGCGCTCAGTAGAAATGCCCTCAAAGGTACCCGTCTTGGAGTGCCTCGTGCCTTTATCCGCAATATGAAGGCTATCGAGGAGACGTTCAACTCTTCTCTTGACATCTTTCGAGCTTTAGGCGCGGAAATCGTAGACCCTGCAGATTTTTCAAATGGGGAGGAACTACTGGCATCACAAGCAGAGAAGCTGGTGATGGCTGTGGACTTCAAAGTTGGTATCAGCAAGTACATATCGGAATTGGTCGAAGTCCCTACAGGCGTCAAGACTCTCGCCGATCTGATAGAATTCAACAAGATCAATCCAGACCTAGAACTTCCAGAGCCATTTTACACCGATCAATCTCGGTATGTTAACTTAAATCACATACAATGTGCTTTCACAGAAGATATGCAGATTTACGGACGCGGAAGGTAAAGAGCTTGATGACGCATACTTTGCAGCACTAGCTCAAAATTTCGACTTGGGACGCACGAGGGGAATTGACGCCACCCTGGCCAAGTTTAATCTTGATGCCATAATTCTGCCCACCGACGTTCTGGAGCCCAAACCCACAGCAATTGCAGGATATCCGTTGATTTCAGGCAAGTACTTCGTATGGTGATGTTTACGCCGCTTATACCATTCAATATTTAGTGCCCCTCGGCTTTCAGCCAGATGGGGTTGAAGTGCTCCCTGCGACACCATCTCCACTTCACAGTCAAGCCCCGGGAATTCCTTTTGGAATCGCTTTTATGGGAACTGCGTATAGCGAATTCAAGCTCATC
The DNA here is from genome assembly GCA_003313855.1 of Suillus sp. MG131. Lineage (NCBI taxonomy): Eukaryota > Fungi > Basidiomycota > Agaricomycetes > Boletales > Suillaceae > Suillus > Suillus sp. MG131. The sequence continues at coordinate 3,395 of QLOO01001175.1, read as the reverse complement.
AGTTACGCTTATGCCTTTGAGCAGGCTACCCACGTGAGACTCCAGAGAAAGGCATATAACGATGCGATTCCGAAAACGCAGTTGGCAGATGTTATGTGAAGGGAGGGTCAGAAAATGATGCAGAAGGGAAAGTGCAAGCGATAAGTAAATGTATTTAAAGTCTGAAGGTGCCTCCTCTCTCAATTGGAGAGTTGCGAGGACAGAGTTGCCTCGAGTCGTGCGTAAATAATGTGTTTGACCTGCTAGCGTGCGAAGTTCATCAAGCAAGGGCAACAGCATATTCCAACCTGGAATCTGTTTTGTGGAAGAAGTCGACAATTGTTATTCGTGCAAATCGACGAAGGCACTGAACCGTTTGCTGACCTCTTCTACAGGAAAGCTGCCTCGACAACGTATTTGGCGGCACCTAGGGAGTCAATAATTGGAAGACTACGTAGATCGTACAGGGCATACTGAGAAAATTTCGAATGCTTGGACTTCTTGAAATTGCTATTTACATGCATGTGCACGATCCTCCTACCGATATTTTTTTCGACGTATATGATCATCGTGCGATGCAAGGATAATCAAGAGTGTAGGTGGTGACTGGACCTGGTGACTAATTCTTTCCAAAGTCGCCGCGCCTCAGTCTGCGCTTCAGATAAGTAGACAGCGAAACGGATACTTTTCGTAAAATGTGATGTGCATCGATGTCCAGAATACATGCATGCAAGATAACTCGCTTGTTTGATGCGTCTAGCAGTGTACAGTATTAAAACCACGCTCACAGCTGGGACATAACGTCCGTCAGTTGGGTTCTAGGAATCGCAACATCATAGGCCCTTCTCTGAAGTCTCACATGGGTAGCCTGCTCAAATGCATACGCATAGCCGATGAGCTTGAACTCGCTATACGCGGTTCCCATAAAAGCAATTCCAAAAGGAAGCCCTGGGGCCTGCGTATAAACTGAGGATGGCGTTGCAGGCAGCAACTCAGCGTCGTCTGGCTGGAATCCAAGGGGTACTAAATATCGGATGTCATTAAGTAGCGTTGAGATCGCAGCAAGAAGTACTAGCCTGAAATCAACGGATACCCTGCAATTGCCGCAGGTCCCGGTGTATGTCCATCAGTCGGTAGAATTATGGCATCGAGATTAAACTGGGCCAGAGTGGCGTCAATTCCTCTCGTGCGTCCCAAGTCGAAATCTTCGGCCAGCGCTGAAAGGTAGGCATCATCAACTTGCGCGGCTTCAGATTGGATCAATCTAAGATTCTGCGTATAAGCATATCGCATATGAGATTTGAGCCGACGTACTGCGATTGATCTTTGTAAAATGGTGGTGGAAGACCCAGGTCTGCACGTTTCTCGTTGAATTCTATCAGACCAGCGAGAGTCTTGACGCCTGTCGGAACCTCGACAAGTTCCGATAGGTACTTGTTAAGATCAACCTTGAAGTCCACGTCCAGTACCCGCTTCTCCGCCTTCGATGCCAGCAGTTCTTCTGTGTCCGGGAAATCTGCAGGGTCGATTATTTCCGCGCCAAAAGCCCGGAAGACGTCAAGAGATAAGTTGAACGTCTCCTCGATGACTTTTGTATTGTGGATGAAGGCACGAGGCACTCCAAGACGAGCGCCTTTGAGGGCATCTTTGTCAAGCGCTTTCATGTAGTCCGGGATTATTCCGGGCTGGTGCAAAGTAGCTTCATCCCGAGGATCGGGCCCAGCGATGATACTTAACAGCAGGGCGGCGTCAGCGACAGAGCGACACATCGGACCCGCAGTATCTTGATTAGATGAAATAGGTATTACTGGCGTTCATAATTAGACAAAGAATCAGAAAGGCCATTGCTGGAAACCTTACCGCCTGATCGAGATACCAGCCCGATAGTGGGCTTGATGCCCACCACATTGTTCCTGCTACTTGGATAGACAATAGAGCCATGAGTTTCTGAGCCAAGGGACCCAGCTGCCAGACCAACGGCCATCGCAACCCCACTCCCAGAGCTCGAAGAGGATGGATGTGCATTCGGGTAGTAGGGGGAAAGAGTTTGACCTCCACGCTCTGACAAGCCATTGGGAACCTGTCCCTTTAGATGACCCCACTCGCCCCTCATACCTGACCACTCAGAGAGGTTCGCTTTCCCTATGAATATAGCCCCAGCTTCACGTAATTTTGCGGCAACAAATGCGTCTCGAGGAACGACAGAACCTAGCAGCGCATGAGAACCTAGAATAGAACAAAAAATCGTGATATGCAAGATGGCAGCCAGTGGCACAGAATATCAATGTACCTGCGGTCGTATTCATTCCTCATCGGGACATCAGTTTATTGCAGCATGTACAAAGGTAACGCAGCTCATCGCACCTTCTTCGTGCAGCGTAGCAATGTTATCTTTCAACAATAATGGTATTCCGTGCAATGGACCGCGGCCGCCTTTGTCCTTCCGTTCATCGTCAAGGGCTGCAGCTTGTGATAAGGCTATTGGATTAGTCTCGATGACCGCATGCAATGCAGGACCCTTTAAGTTGACTTCCTCAATTCTGTCAAAGTATGCCTGTAATTGATCAGACACTGCATCGGATATGTACTGGAGCAGCAGGAGCCTACCTTGACAAGTTGAACACTAGTGAAGTGTCCTTTGACTAGACCGTCTTGAAGTTCCAGGATTGAAGCCTCGTAAAGATCGGGCAAGGCGACACTGGACTCCCTGAAAGTCATCAGATTCAAGTAAGAGGCCTAGGTTCGCTGTTGTGGGAAAACAGTTACAGATAACTTAAGAGTCTGTATTACCAGCTATGCCTGGAACTGAAACTATTTGATGGCATTCGACTCAACAACGCCACGTCAACTTTATGCAACTAAAGCATATTTTTAGGCCACGACGTTATGTCGATCAACCCGTGCGTTACTTGCGAAAAGTAAATACACGGCCAAGTCGTGGACAACTTGATTCTGAGGGTCCGTGTGCAAGGAACCAGTGACTCAAGAATGAACTGAAGTCACTAGAGAACTATGCGAAAGCTGAAGCTAGGTGAGTTTGAGCTTTGAAACATCAGAAAAATCGATATTTGAAACCAGATGATTGTGAACGACGAGCACGACAAGTACAAGCGAAGGAACACGCGCCGTATTACTCAAAATCTCTATGAGGTCTGTAGCCGGGATAACTGGCCAAATCCGACGGACACCCGTTCGTGATGGCACACATGATGACCCAAATCTGAGTCCTTGGTGACCGGTGCCGGGTGAAGGAACGATTGTCCTTTTGCAGTCACTCTCTTCCACCATAACTGCACCGTGACACACTGATAAGATCGACAGAATCAACTAGTTGGCCCGCTCGGCAACTTGGTCCAGACTACAGATCGTTTTTGCGAGTTAGGTTCAAGGGTTAAGTCACCTTCAGATGAGTCTCC
>QLOO01001174.1:0-12430 GCA_003313855.1 Suillus sp. MG131 | reverse complement strand
ATCAGATAGTAAGGGACAGAAAGGAAAGAATGACATACCGATCAACGCTCTCATCATGATCAACCTTTGAGCCAATAATGAAATCCAAGCTGGACTTCCTGTATAATGGGTGTCATTTACTATGTAAGAGTTATTGAAGTCCGTCTAGTGATGTATCATTATGTTTAGCACATATACTAGATGACGCACATTGCTGCTGTGAAAAAGACGTCCTCGTCAATAGCTCCTCCGCTCCTCCACTGCTTTTGCACGGGCTAAAGGACTTGTTGAAAGACACAGGTTTATTACTGAAGGAATATAGAGCAGAGGTAAAAATGGGAGTGCCAAACGTCAATTAACTTTGAATATGGCTCTGTAACACATTGAGCGTCCATGCATGATGAACTCCTAAGGGAGCAAATGTCTTGTTGGACGATGAAAGTGATTAGGCAGTGTGCTCCGTCGGGTCTTCGCATTTTGGGTCAATCACTTTACAACACCAAGACTCAACGCATGCTGCCGAGGTAGATGAAGATTGATAGCCCTTTCTTTCAATTTCAAGCTGCTGAGTACTTGTTGAGTGCTCGTCATGCGATATACCACCGTCCAAGGCTTGCATCGCTGAAGTGAAGATTTGAAAGATGATATCTGATTGATCGGAGTGGGTGTTTCAGCCTGACTTTCAGTAGAAAGATGATGCGCACCCAGGGATACCAACGGGATCAAGGTAAAGGTTGGTTTTTGGTGAATTGCAAATGACTCGCGTGAAATGTTTGAAAATCGCAAACGTTATTTCGGTGCTAGTGCCAGTCTGGGTGTTCTTGGCATTGCTGCTGGAGTTAGCCTAGCGATTAATCATAGAAGATCATCAAAATCTAACACAGGTTTCCGGACAACGCCCAAGTACTAGTTGAGACATTTTCTCATAAGGTCAGCAATGCTGGACCAGGGGTCCCAAGGTAGCAGGCCAGGGACTTAGTTCTGCGGAGATCTCCTGAGCTTAGTCAGACATGTAGACAACCACATCGGTTCTTGTAGTAGCACATCATCACCAAGCTCTCCCAAGTCCTTGGCACATCACTTCAGCACTAGCTCATCGTGGTGAACAGAGTGAATTAGAACCAACCCAGCTCAGTTTTAGCATTCAGCAGTTACAACTCGCAGTCTCAGTCTAGTCATCAGATCAGAACACAGAACTTCGATTTGGAACATAGAACAAGCTATTTGCAGATACCTGCAAGCATATTACGTTGCAAAAACGACCAAAACCAGCAAGTGTTATTTTAAAACGATAACAAAAAGGCTACGTGTATCCTAATTTTTTACGTGGGCACCTAATGCCAGATACTGAAAAGTTAAGACCCAGAACAGCAGCAGGAAAAGCAGTGACCAACATATGCCTAAAAACGAACTGGTCGGAAGAAACATCAGCTGCCTCTTCCACACTAGACACAATGAACCCAACCTCGCACAATGCAGCAGATCTTTCAAGCGTATCATCGCTTAGCAGCCTCAAGGGAGAAGAAAGAAATAATAGCATCGTCCCATTCCCAGAGTTAGAAGTCCCAGAGCTAGACTTAGAACTACCGTGGCTTGAACACAAACCAAGACTATGTCACTCAAGGCTAGAACCACTTTCATCCATCGCAGCAGTGCCCAACTACAATCTCGATAATTTTTTTGCATTAGCATCAATAACGCACCCAAGAGTCAACATGACCACAGAAACGCCACAGATATTCCATGGTGATGGACATGCATCAGAAAACCCAGCTGACTTCTTGAAATCCTTCAATCGAGCCATGAGACAACAGTCTATAACCACAACCGGAGACAAACTAGATGCCTTTGGAGATTACCTAGGCACCAGCTCTCAAGCAGAAGTCTGGTTCCAAGCACTGCCCACCATCAGCAGGGCCACGTGGACCACATTTGTTACAGCATTCGAAGCACATTGGCCACCGGTTAAAATAGCAGAAAAGATGAAAGCAGAATATGAGAAGGAACTTTTAGAACATACTTTACAGCGTGCAGATGTCGGGAAGAAGACGAAGTTATATGATCGCGAATGTTGGACACATGTAGCATGGGCAGCGAAGACGCTACAACTAGCCACCAGTGCAGGGATCGCACAGAGCACATCAATGATCTGGCAAGTGCGCAGCACATTGCCAGACATAGTCAAGGACCTGCTCAAGGATGAGGAATACGTGAATTGGACAGAATTTGCGACAGCAGTCACAGAATTGAAGGGGAACAGATTAGTAGAGAAACAGGAACAGTATAACTGGCAGGCGCAGGAACTGAATGCCCTGAAGATGGACCTTGCTTGTATCAGGCAACGAACGCCAGTGCCAAACCCAGTTGACGCACTCCAAAGTCAATTCAGCCGGATGTCGGTCAACACAACGAGCGCCCCAGTAACCCCACAAAGCAATAGTGGATACACAAGAGTGCCCACGAATCAGAATCGGCAGAGCATGCAGCCCACCTATAGTCGTCAACCAAGCAACGTCATAGCCACACAACAACTGGTAGTAGTAACAGAAGAGTTGAAAACCAACATTAGATGCTTAATCACAGCCTTCCCACATCTCCCAGACACCTCAGCGGGCAATGCAGCCCATGTAGCACAAATCGCACAATGGAATGCAAAATGGGGAGAAAATACGAGAGTCACGCATGAGACAGGGTATCCGCTCAAGCCAGGAACAGCAGCCATATGCTCAGGAGAGTGTTTCGCATGTGGGACGCATGGGCACAACAGTCAAAGCTGTATACTTCCGCCGGGAGACGCAGCACATTTAGAGAGGAAAGAAGCAGCATGGAGAGCCATCACGAGTAGAGTCCTAGGCACGTTCAATTGTTTCTCAGCAACACCAATATCGCTTGTAATGAACGATGGATATGAGATCACGTCAGCATGGATTGAAGAAGTACCGGAGCAGCAGGGAAAAGCGGACGGGTCGACGTAAAGCAGCCAAATACGTCGACCCAGAGTCTTAGGAAAGAGCAAGCAGGAGCTGAGGTCCTTGCATGTGAGGAGGCAAGATGTGAGGACAGAATCAGGACCAATAGCCCCGAACTCTCAGCAGAACAAGTAGCTATGAACAATGCATGTAGTATTGAGCCCCACGACACAATCGAAATCAGTGACCTATACTCGATTGGGCATCAACACGTCATGAAAACTCAGCTAGAGAACGGAGAAGCGGTCCCATTCATACACAGGATCGAATTGGATGGTCCTAAGGGGGAAGTGGTTAGAATCCGAGCATTATTTGATGACGGAGCCATGGTTAGTGCAATGTGCGCATCAATCTTTCAGAAAGTCAAACATCGACTACACAATTTGACGCAGTCAAACAAGCACCTACAAATGGCGGACAGGAGCATTGTCGAATCAATAGCGAAATGGATGGGAATAATCAAAATCAAGGGAATAAAGACGCAAAGCACATTCGAAGTCTTTGACAGCGGAAAAAGTTGGGGCTTCTTGCTCGGGAAACCAACTCTGCACGCATTTGCAGCAATTCACGATTACAAGACGGACACGATCACCATTGCAGACGAAGGGGGAACAGCAAGGTTAGACAATCAAATAGCAGATCAAAGGATGGTACAGAGCGGAGAGAGCATCAATCTGACATTAGACAAAAAACAACAAGACATGAGAACCAAGAGGGGAGAAAGAAAGTATGAAGACCCGAGGAACATCAGAATGGGACAGTGGAGACCAACAACACACTATATCGAACAGAAAGACACGAAGATACAACAGCCACAAAGAAAGAGAGAGATGGAACGAGAACGAGAAAACATAGTGGGGAGCGAGAAGCTCCCCTCAAGGGAAGTCAAATCAATCATCAGAGCAGTGTCACAACGAAGATTTGACATAGGCAACTCCACAGAACATGCAGCATATGTCAACGTGTTAGTGGACCACGAAGTAGAAGAAGAAATAGACGAACAATTGCTAGAGGAGATACCAGAGTTACAACTGACGGGGAGCAACGCATCAATATACACACAGCAAATGGACCCACACAACCCAGCAAGAGTCAAGGAAATTCTTCGGCAGATCACGCTAGGAGATGATTTATCAAGAGACGAGTGAGAAGAATTGACAAGATTCATAACGGACAATGCAGATTGCTTCGCGTTAACGTTGAAGGAAGTAATGCCCATCCCAGGCACAGAGCTAAACCTGAATGTCCCAGAAAATGCAGCATTCAATCTGCAAATGCACCAAAGACCACTGACACCAGAGCAATCGAAGTTCTATAATGAACGGGCTAATGAGATGCTAGCAGCAGGTATCATAGAACGAGCACCTCTGGAACTAATTCGATGCACAGTGACAACAGTCATTGCGCAGAGAGCACATGAAGCAGGGGGTCTATCATGGGATGAGCTGAAACAAAGAGTCAATGATCAGTATCAAGCAGCAGGACGACCCCCAGCATTCGAATTACCTCCACGAGAAGTCAACGCCCCGATAACCGACGACACAGTGGACAAAGGCCCAAAGAAATGGCGCATATGTCAGAACTTTGCGCAGCTCAATAAGGTAACTGAAGTAGTGCCGATGCCACAAGGAGACATCCTAGCGAAACAACAGAGGTTAAGTGGACACAGATATATATTGATATTTGACTTTGCAGCAGGATATTATGCCATCAAAGTACCAGAAAAGTGGCACCCGTATCTGGCATTCTATATTGAGGGATGAGGGTACTTCTGGTATCAAAGGATGCCCATGGGAATAACAGGAGCACCGACAGCATTCTGTGAAGCATTAGCAGCAAGACTCCATGATCTATTGGTAATGCACTTTATGGAATTATTCATGGATGATGGCGGTTGCGCAGCGAGTACATTTCAAGAAATGATCACCAAACTAACAGTTTTATTTCAGAGATTTCAAGAATGTAAATTCTCAATCGCACCTAGCAAAACCAAATTCTGCATGTCTGAAACAGAATTCGCAGGAGGAATGATAGGACAAGATGGAGTCAAGCCTGATTTGACGAAGTTGACAGCGATTGTAGACTGGAAACAACCTCAAAATGCGCAAAATTTAGCATCATTTTTAGGACTCACAGGATTCTATAGAACCCTCATCAACGCATATGCAAAATGCGAAGGCCCACTACACAATTTGCTCCTCAAAGTACCGACAGACAACACAATGTCGAAAACAGCCTATAGACGAGCCATGAGTGGCTTCCAGTTAAGTTCATTATGGAAACAGGAGCACACTAACACATTTCTAGACCTCAAAACAGCTATCACATCAAGACCAGTATTACAAGCGCCAAGATATGATGGATCGCACTTTGTCATCATGACAGATGGATGCGCAGAGGGCTTTGCAGCTGTCCTATCACAGAGAATCAAAACCCAAACGCCAACAGGGAAGTGGGTGGAGCGTCTACATCCTATAGGATTTGCATCAAAGAGAACATCAAGCACAGAAAGGAAGTACAAATCTTACTTACTAGAATTTGTGGCACTGAAATTTGGACTAGACAAATTTTCAGGCATCGTTTGGGGATTCCTGATAGAGATCGAGATGGATTGTAGCACGATGAAAGACACGCTACTTAACCCGAACTTGAACGTAGCACATGCAAGATGGAGAGAGGGAATCCTAGCATATCACATTGTGGATGTTAGACATGTACCAGGTAAGTTAGATGTGGTAGCTGATGGATTAAGCAGAAAATGGGAAAACACAAGAGCAATGATGGGAGACAGAAGCGAATGGACCGTCAATGAAGACTGGGAAGCAAGGACAGGATTAGTCAATGACATCATGCACATCACGACAATCGAAACGACGACAGATGAACTACGCACAAGATTCACAGAAGAACCAATATTTCTAGAGGTAATAGAAGCACTAACCAATTTAGATCAGAACACAGAAATAAGAAAAAAGAAGAAAGCAAGACATAGAGCGTCACAATATGTTATAGAAAATGGTAAGCTTTGGAAACTAAGGGGAGGAACAGCGACGAGAGCAAGAGCAAAGGTAGAATGTATATCGAAGGAAGAAGCGAAAACATTAGCAATGAAAACTCACGCAGAAGGAGGCCATTGGGGAAGAGACGCCATTAAGATGGCCCTCTTAGACAAGATATGCAGCCCAAAGCTAGACGCATCGATCCTGGAAGCTATAAGGAACTGCGCTAAGTGTAAAAACTTTGGGCCAACACATATACACTCACTATTTGAACCAATCACCAGGAGACATCCTTTTGAACTACTAGTGGGTGATTACCTCAGTCTTCCGAAAGGGAAAGGAGGGTACAGCACACTAGGAGTATACTTGGACACATTCTCACAACATACATGGGTATTCAAGTATAAAGTAGCGGGCAGTGCAAAGACGATGATAGACGGCCTCAATGGCATCTTCAACGCATTTATGCCATTGGAAACATTTATGGCGGACGGAGGAAGACACTTCAATAACAACATGGTGCGAGCATTTTGCAAGGCAAGGAAATGCAAATTGCACACAGTAGCGGCATATTCCCCATGGGTCAATGGCCTAGTAGAAGGAACAAACAAGTTATTACTACATGTTCTGAAAAGACTCTGCACACCAGAACTCGGAGAAGATCAACAAGAGGAAGCGGCTTGGGACAAGTTGCCAAAGTCATGGCCAGAGCACATTGACGATGCAGTTCATGCTCTTAACTATTGATTATTGCCAGCACTGAAATTTTCTCCAAAGGAACTTCTTCTAGGACTCGTCATCAATACACCAAGAATGAACATAGAAGACAGCACATCGAGTTTATGCACCACAGACGCCCTTGCACAAGTAGTGTACGTAGAGCAACAACGGCTAGATGGATACGACGAAATCGTAAGACATGCAATCAAGTGAAAAGCAGCGTTCAACAAGAAATTATTGCAGAGAGCCCCAGGTGAAGTTATATTCAAAATTGGTCAATTAGTACAGGTCTACCACAATGATTTAGATTATACCTTCAAAATGGAACGGAAACTAATCCCAAAATGGTCAGTCCCAAGACGAATATGAGCATGCGCAGTGAACTTGTACACGCTGGAAACATTGAGCGGAGCAATAATTCAAGGAGATTTCAGCGTGAGGCGTTTGCGAGCATTCACACCACAATGAGGAACAGAATTGGCGGAGGAACAAGAGAAATACAAGCGTAAAATCAGAGAGAGAGAGTAATGAAGAGAAAAGAGAGGAAGATGAAGAGAACAAAGAAAAAGAAATAGAGAAAGACAGCAATTTGGAAGATATAGACGAAGAAGAACAAGAAGAAGCAGAAGAAGACGATGAAGACGAAGAAGCAGATGATGATGAAACAGAAGTAGAAGCAGAAGAAGATAGAAGATAAGCAGATAGCAGATCAAAAGTGGCGTCAAGGGCGGCGCTGATTGTTTTTAGGGGGGTGCATGGACCAGGGGTCCCAAGGTAGCAGGCCAGGGACTTAGTTCTGCGGAGATCTCCTGAGCTTAGTCAGACATGTAGACAACCACATCGGTTCTTGTAGTAGCACATCATCACCAAGCTCTCCCAAGTCCTTGGCACATCACTTCAGCACTAGCTCAATGCTCTTCCTGGAATTCAATCGACTTACTTGATGCTGATGCTCAATCATAGCACGAATGAAAATTTACAACCTTTCTTCTAATTCATGTACACGCTGATAAAATGCGACCACAAGTATATACACGTGTCGTATTCAGTTTCCTGTCATGGAACATGATCACATGTGAAGTGACAGGGACAGTCGACAAAAAAGTGGGGGGTGGTGCAAAGAATGGGGGGTCTAGGATGCGATGAATGAAAGCCAGAAGTCTTGAACAGATTACCTTCCATCCACGTTCACGTCAACAAAGCTTGTGAGGGTCAAAGTGGATGAGAGGATGCTGACTCCTCCGTCACCAGAAAGTCAGGCTAATGGACACTCTGGGGGTATTGTATGGGTCCACTCTGGGGGCGAGTCAGCCGCTCGGCTTGATTCGGTCGGAGTTTAATCTTCCCAACGTTCAATCCCACCCCTCCCGCCTTTGTTGCCCGCCCTCTCCACCTAATGCATGTGCCACTGCACGCTGTGATAGCTGACACATTAGCCTCAATGCTGTCAGCCACAACCACCATCACCACCACCACCATCACAATCTTCTACTGTCAACAACAACCTGCTTCATGAACATTGGGTCTCCATTCCTGGCTCTTAATCTGAGCCATTACCCAGAATTGCGGGACCTTTCGTATATTGCTCTAACATGCTTCCTTCATTGTGTGAGCATGCTCAAGCACTCAAGGATGATATCCTTCTCCCTCGGTTTTCCTGTCACCGCCACCATTGTAGTTCATGTGTCATAACACCTTATGGAACCATGATGCATGATAGCTTTAGACAGATAACTTTGTATTGAAGTGAATGACAATGAAATGGTAAAGACTGAATTAGAATGTAAAAAAATCACTTCAACCTAACAGACATGTACATCCTCTTGTTCTTCTTGTCCAACACATGGCGGCGCGAAGCCAAATGGCATGTCCATAAGCCATCCAAGGTGTGTCCAGCATGTTCATTACTACGAAGGATGGAACACACTGGCTGTTGGCCCAGGCTGACTCGGAGTGACATAATTGAACTCCGACCGAATCGAGCCGAGCGGCTGACACGCCCCCAGAGTGGACCCATACAAAACCCCCAGAATCCGTGACAGAGACACCCCCAGAGTGTCCATTTCCTGGACGTTCTCTCCGTCACGGTTGCTCTTGCACGTGTTATGCCGAGCTCCTCAATTGCCTGCACTCTTTGTTTAAATTGTTTCGAACTCCGATTTTTGCTTCAGAAGCTGCCCGAACGACTGAGGCTCAGCATTCTGCAGCTGCCAGTGGAGGCGGAGCACCGTGACTGGATATTAAAATCATTTAGGCACGTCAAAATGCTTCAGCATCAGCTTCAAGTTGATCGTCAGACTCAGTCGTATCTTGCCCCAAGCTCACAAGTGCAAATGCAAGTGATCAGGTAATCCATCTTACTGCACACCGTCACGGTGCATCCCTTGAGTATCAAGTAACTGTCCCACAATAACCTAGCTGAGCAAGATCATAAGCAGTCTCTTCGACAGCATCATCAATATCTCCCAAATATTTCGAAACCAACTTCTGCCTGTCGCCTCTTCCTTTGTCCTAGGCCGTGCATTGATAGCATGCAAGCATCTCCCATACTACACGCTACTGCTAGTTTCCACATGGAGGCGCTCCTGAAAAGGAAGTGAAGTCATAGCGGTTGGTGTATCCGAGTCGGCTACAAGTTCTGCATGATATTCTCGAATGCTAAGAACGAGGCGTGGTCCCAGCACGAAAATCTGCATTAATTAGAAGGTATAAATGAAACCATCAGAAATCTAAGATTCCAGGAGGGACTCGTCCTGTAGAAATGATGAATCATGTACACATACAGAGGTCTGTGACAGGTTGGCGCATCATGGAGCGCATTAGAGACAAAAAGCTCATTTCAAAGGAAGAAGCTGCAGTGAAGCTTGCACGCGCAGAACCTCATCAAAACACAAGAGAACTACATTCATATTACAAGCTCACCTCGCAAAGTAACTTACATGACTTTCATCAACACCGTGAAACAACCCTCAATGATACCTCTTGTTGAGTGTCTTCGCAGTTCACGGAAGTGCTTTACAGCAATCCAGACTGCGAGAAACAGTGTAAGGACCTCCGAATTGCTTGGCAGGCCGCCTGCCAAGCAAACATAGCAAATACTGTTCCACTATAGCGCACCTAAGTGTGATATTGTGAAGTCAGCAACACTTGAACTTGCTAAGCGTAAATATTGAAACATATGGTACATACACCAAGATAGAGAAAGGCCATCAGGGACCATCGTTACCCCTGCCGTGAACAAGCTGTACTTTCACGTCGCTCTCCTGATGTAGAGTCTACTCACCCAGATCAGTTCAACCTATAACACAATTCTGAGCGAGTTGGCTGCCCAATGAATCGACCTACCTCTCGTCCAAACGTAAGTCCTAGGAATACCATAGTATCAGTGGTCTTTTCATACTTAATTCTGCTCACCCCAATCGTACATCACCTCGACAAAGGCGGCAACTGCAAAACCGCAGCCAGGCTTAATCGAGTCACCAACACTGTCATGCGGCTGACTCTGCGAACCTAAAAAATAGCTGCAGATAAGATTCGCATTGATGACTGGCTACCAACTGGGATCGTTCGAGACTAGCGTCATGCTATTTGAGGATGCGAGCGGGAGAACCTCATGACGATCGCATTCGTGCTAGACATACCACTATCCAGTGTTTACTACATCACCGAAGAGAGATTTGAAGCCATTAGGAGTAATATCTAAGTGATCGAAGTAGGTATTTCAGCCTGAATCTGAAGTCAAAAAGAAATGTGCATTCAGGGATATCGATAGGATCAAAGTACCAGCCATTGGTGAAATAGAGCACAGACTTGCGCGAATTGTTTGAACGCCGCAAAAGATGGGAGGATTGTGTGATTTCGACAACCTGCCAATGTGATCTTGGAAGGATTCTTTTGGTATTCTTGGTACAGTGGGAAGCAGGATCCAGCCACGGCCCATCAATGACACCATGATCCAACACAGGTTTGAACAGCGCCCAAGTCGACCTCGTGACAGATATTGTCAATTACGAGACGAGTAAAATCCACAACCTTTCTTCTAATTCATGTACACGCTGATTAGTACAAATGCGACCAAAAGTACATACATGCGTCGTATCCAATTCCCTGTCATAAAACACGATCAACGTGTGTAGCGACGAGGGCAGTCGTACAAAGAAAGTGGGAGGTTATACAAGGAAGGGGGAAAGGCGCGGTTGTACAAAAGAGAAGTTGTTGTACAAAGAAAGAACGGTCAAGTGATGTGGACAGTAGGAAAGAAACTGATGACGAAGGGGCGGTGATGGTACACGCTTGAATGCGAAGTTAATGAATGTGTGATGATTCCAGTTTCGGGGTTCATAAGTAATGACGGGATGGGATGGATGCACTTGTGAATAGATAGATCAAGCTCGTCGACGAGCAAATAGCCGGTGGAGAGAGAAAGAATTTCTTCCATCCGTGTGGAAATCGTCCCTAGGAGACGCAAAGGCCGATATCGATGAGATCAAGAAACCGGAAAATAGGGAGTGTGAACTGTGCAGTTTCATGACACAAGCGAAAGTGACAGTGGTCGCTTAAAGCGGAGAACGAAGGAGTGTGCAAGCGTGCATTATCACGCATGATGACAGACGAAGAAGCGAGCGAGTGTGGGCGTCCTAAGAGACACAGAATGAAATGTCGATTTATCAACATATGCAAGGTGAGGGATGTGCGAGACAAACCTTGGAGGATTAGAAAACGAAAAAGACCAGTAAGGAGTGAAGGGATGGGCGCGGACGAGATGGGCGGAAGAGATGAAAGGGAGGTCAGAGTGTGGGGCGGAGGCAAACAGGACAGACAAAAGAGACTCGTGAACAAAGTGCCGAAACCAGGTCAGTTGTCAGAAAAGCGACAGGAAAAGATTGAGAAAAATAAGCAACCATAAGTAAGAAGCAACCTGCGAGCGACGAACATAAAAGACGTAAAGAAAGAAAGGCGTCGAAAACAAAAGAAAGAAAAACCGAGGGAAATAGAAATCAAGAGAACTCCTCAGATGAAACAGATAGAGCGATCGTAAAAGACATACAAGTACATCGAAATCCAAGATATACAAAGATGAAGCCAGAGGGGACGAGGAAATAAAAACATGAAGCATCAAAGATAGGATAAGATGGGCGTCTGCGAGCACTGCTCATACCAGACCATCGAAAGTGAAATCAGGCAAGTTGAAATGCACTCCCAAGCGCAACCATCCCACTCTCGCCAGACAAAACAGGACTTGCAGCCCTCAAACTCCCAAACGAGATCCTACGCGCAGCACGGCGAAGCGTGCGTGGACGCGTCTGGGTAGCGGGCAGAGGTGTAGCAGGTGTACTTGGGGATGCAGTCACGGGAGATGCAAGGGATACCGCAACGGGAGATCCTATGGGAGACGACAGCGGGATACGTGAAGGAGGCGATGGAGTCGCCTGTGGACACGGAAGTTCAGGACCAAACATAGAGGGGTTGCGCATGAGGTTGCGGCGGATGGGCTTTGGCTTCGTTGTCATCTTCGGTTCCTCCTCCTTTATTTTGGGTTTCGCTTTCGACACGGACACGGACGCAGGTAAGGCAGATGTAGAGAGCGAGGCAGTTGTTGCAGCGGTCTCTACACTCGCCGTCGAAAATTCATTGTCGTTATCCGACGAACTGGAAGAAGCCTGGGGCAGTGAAAAAGCGCTCCGCCCCGACTCGCGTTTCTTGGCCAAATCCTTGTGCACGGACGATGTAGTAGTAATTTGCGTTGATGCCAAAACTGGCAGT
>QLOO01001172.1:0-22702 GCA_003313855.1 Suillus sp. MG131 | reverse complement strand
GGAGACGGGAGACGGGAGACGGGAGACGGGAGACGGGAAGCAAATTGGAAACAAATTGAAAGAATGGGAAAATGAGAGAATGGAAAACAGAGGAATGGGAGAATGGGAAGATGGGAGAACAGGAGAACAGAGGAATGGGAGAATGGGAAGATGGGAGAACAGGAGAACAGGAGAATGGGAGAACAGAAGAACTGGAGAACAGATGAACAGGCAAACATGAAAATGGGAAAATGGGAAATAGACATAACATTGTCCATATTCTAATTATATCATATGACAAGCATAAAATCAGTAGTCCCACAGGAGTGCAAAGTGCCCTGCATGCCTCCTGTGCTACAGGCACAAGATATATTATATAGAAGTGCTTAGAGGCTTACAGATCCTATTGGTAATCAATTCAATTGACATGCCAGTGTACTACTATCACTTACTACACCTCTGTGAAGGGCCACTATTTTGTGGTTTTTGTCTACAACACTCAATTTCAAAGTCATTACTTAGCTACTTCACTAAGTATACTCTACATACTATATTAGCATATTCCAAGTGAAATGAATAAATCCATTGAAAATGATGGAGATTGTGTTTTCAATGTGACAACAGCTATTCCTTCTACATTTTATTCAGACATCTTTACCTCATCTTGTAGCCCCTGAAAATCTGAACCTCCTGCAAGAAATCCCGGTTCCTAAATGTTGTGTAATGGTTGAGCAATTGTTGACTTCAGGTACCATGTTTTTCTTAAATTCTCACACTCACTTGACCACCTTCTTCCATTTTCCTCCCTCACCATGATCCTTGGAGGACTCAACACATCCTGGGCTATGAAAGTCACAGCCCACAATGCTCCCGCACCAAGAATTCTGTCAAACAGACCACTAGTTCCTGAGTTATACCCTCAACACTGTCTTTCTTGATCTAAGGGGAGCCTGGGATGTAATCTGCTCGATATTATTTTTCCTTGCACCTGCTGACCTTGACCTTTGGTCATCCTACTCTACAGACCTACAGCTAGCTCCCATGCTATTTATTTTGTCTCCCATCTCAAAACTGCTTGAGCTATGCATCAAAACTTCCCTCTGACTGGCTTAGAGAGGGAGGAGGAGGTAATCCACCCATAACTTTTTTGTATCGCACTTTCTAACCTCAACATTTTGTCATCCTACTCTACAGTCTTACAGCTAGCTCCCGCGCTATTAATTTATAGAGCATATGGCCATATATTATATATTTTATCACACATTTATAGGGTCAAAACAGAAATAGGTTTCAAACTTGAAAAAAAAATATCTTCTTCTAGGCTGGTACATATCATGGAGGGTACCTCTAGAAATGATATGAGCCAAGAATTAAGAAAATTGGCGGTTCAGTTATGGAGATGTGGTCAAAATACTGCCTTTTTGGTCCACCCCCTATATGTCATCAGAAATGACCTCCAAATGCTCTGGGACCATTCCCAATCGATTTCCACACTTGAAAAATAGTAGGACAGGTCTTTTTAGCATCGGGTTTGAGTTAAATTCCAGCATAGCATGACATGTGAAGTATGGGGGGGAGGGGGACCCTGCATATCTCAAGAATGTGATTTTTTCTGGGAAATTGGGCTCAACCATTGTGTTCAGAGGGTTCAAGAGCTCTCAGGAAAAATGCTGCTGGAGTCCTGGCAAGTCATAAGAAGGCTGTAAAAATCAACCTTTGTGGGGGGTATAAGGTAAACTGGCACATGTTGATCCAGACTGCCCAGAGACACTCTGAAATCATTTTCAATTGCTTTCTGAGGTTGAAAAACACCAGGAACATCCTTTTGGGCATCAGTCTTCACATAATATCCAGACATAGGACAATGGGGGAGAGGGGGATGTTGGGCATCTCGACCACCTGATTTTTTCTGGGAAATCTGGCTTGACCATCGTCTTCAGAGGGTTCAATAACCTCAGAAACAAGTCCTGGATGATGCCAGGCAAGTCACATAAAGGCTGTAAAAATTGATGTGTGGGGGGGGCAGCATGACCTGGGTGGTCAACTTTGGAAATTGATCTTTTCTTGGAATTCTGGCTCGACCATCATCTTCATAGGGTTCAATAACCTCAGAATCAAGTCCTGGATGATGCCAGGCAAGTCATATGAAGGCTGTAAAAATTGATGTGTGGAGGGGCCAGCATGACCTGGGTGGTCAACTTTGGAATTTGATTTTTTCATGCAAATCTGGCTTGACCATCTTCTTCAGAATGCTCAATAACCTCGAAATAAAGTCCTGAATGAAGCCAGACAAGTTATATGAAGGCTGTAAAAATCAATGTATGTGGGGGGGGGAGCCAGTATGACCTGGGTGGTCAACTTCAGAATCTGATTTTTTTGTACATATCTGGCCTGACCATCTTTTTCAGAATGTTCAATGACCTCAAAAACAAGCTCTAGATGATGCCAGGCAAGTCATATGAAGGCTATAAAAATTGATGTGTTGGGGGCCAATATGATCTGAGCAATCAACTTCCAAATTGGATTTTTTGGTGCAAATCTGGCCTGACCATCATCTTTGAAATGCTCAATAACCTCAACATCAAGTTCTACATCAACCTCTGCAAGTCATATGAAGGCTGCAAAAATTGATCTTAGGACAGTATGGTGGTGCCTTTGCTTACATAAGCAGAAATGCGGTCACTCACTTGTATCAAGTGACTTCTAAGACTTCCAAGGAATATGATGACTTGGGTCATATGTCTTAGAGTCTGTATTGATTTATTCCTATTTGTGCGAAGATAGAGTGCTCAGACAAGCAAAAATGCGGACAGCTTCAATCATAGATCTTATCTCTTCAGTGTGGCTATATTTGGCAATGCTTATAGAAGCAAAAATGCAGTCAATATGAACCAAAAATTTAATTTCTCTTTCTTTCTTCCTCTCCACTTGGTTACTTACTGTTGTTACTATTAAATCTCGCTTTTTTTGCACTTTGTACCTATACACTTCTCACCTGGGTATCACTCCTTTATGGGAGTCATTCTGCTGATAGCAGGCCCAGTCTATTTTCGCTTTTTTGGCCATTTGTACATACAAATTTTTCACCTGGGTGTCACTCCTTTATGGGAGTCATCCTGCTGATAGCAGGCCCAGTCTATTTTCGCTTTTTGCCTTTTTTTTTTATCTACATATTTCTCACCTGAGTGTCACTCCTTTATGGGAGTCATTCTGCTGATAGCAGGCCCAGTCTATTTTGCCTTTTTGCCTTTTTACCTATATACTTCTCACCTGGGCGTCACTCCTTCATGGGAGTCATTCTGCTAATAGCTGACCCAGTTTTGTTTTGCATTTTTGACACCTTTATCCACAAACTTCTCTTATGGGTGTCACTCCTTCATGGGAGTCATCCTGCTGATAGCAGGCCCTGTCTTTCACTTTTGGCCCTTTGTACCATCAAACTGTTCTTCAATATATAATTCCTTACTGTAGAGCCTGTATAATAAGATGTCCAATAATATTTCCAGCTTTGTATTCGTATTTTTACACTTTCTGGCTATACAAGATGTGCTCAATTTAATTTATAAGTTGTCATTATATAGGGAAGTTGTAAATAGGTTAGGTACTATCTGCTGGACTCCTGTGCAGACCTTGCATCCGTGTGTCAGATGTTCAGAACACAAAATAACATGATTCCTGGGCCTGGGAACAAAATCTAAGTCATGGACCATGGACTACACCATCTTGGCTTGAGGCACCATCTGCCACTTGAGTGATTACTAAGCATGTCTTATCCTGCTGACCCATTTAAAATTGCAAGTATTTACAAATGTAATGTGGCGATTGCTAAGGTATGCCTCAATGGCATACCACATAAAGTATCTCAAAAAATCCACCAATAGGGTACTTATGTAACCCCAAAGTGGCTTTTGTTCCCACGGTCATATAAGGCAACATGTGGATGATTTATTATTTTCCTTAAATCAAAGATAAATCACAGCATAATGTGATAGGTATGGAAAGTATGTTTGTCCCAGCTAAAAAATGTTTGTTGAATATCCCTTTATCTCATATGCCCAGCCCATAGACTTCTGGTATTATATACCACCTGTCCTCCCATATAAAACTGCATTTTTTGCATATAAATGCAACAAAATGATCAATATCTGCTTGATGCCTCCATGGATGCCCTAGCCCAAAGATGAAATATGTTCCATTAGCATGTTAAAACCTGTGACAGAAGTCCCACATGTTCCCTTGGCCATTCAAGGAGGGCCCCCCCTTGTAAAACTGCAAAATCACCCTGTTATATAGGTAAAACTGAACAATATGAGCAATATTCACTTGTCTCCATTAGAGTCAGGGTGATAATGTATTGTCAGTGTCTTGGTTCTCAGGTCTCAGTTAGAGTCAGCATGAGAATGTATTCTTGGTGTCTCGGTTCTCAGGTCTTGGTTAGAGTCAGGGTGAGGACATATTCTCTTGGTTCTCGGCTCTCGGTTAGAGTCAGGGTAAGAACATATTCTCTCAGTTCTTGGCTCTCGGTTAGAGTCAGGGTGAGAACATATTCTCTTGTTGTCTTGGGTCTTGGTTAGATTCAGGGTGAGAACATTTTCTCTCAGTTCATGGTGTCTTGGTTAGTGCCTCAGTTGGTTTGGTATCACTCACACACACAATCCCTACAAATATTTTCACTTTGTTAGTTGACACATAACTAGGATTACTCACAATGCTCTGTCTATATTGTTCTGGGTTTCTTGTTGCACCATTACACCACTCACTGTAGCTACTAATGTAGCATGTATATGATCAGCTACACAAACTTCCATTACATTCCTTTCACATGTTATAATTATCTTCTGACAAGGTTGCTTTCGAGCCATCACAACACTTATTATGTAAGCTGGTAATTTAGACTCGCAACATAACACAATAGCATGGCCCATATTCTTCGAAAGGTTGTACAAATTACATTAGAGTAGCTAATAAACATTAAATTAAATAGGTACCTACATAATAATAGTGTTGTCAACTGTTGTTTTTGGGTTGTTTGCACATGTTGGTACCTGCAACACCCATCCCTACAAACATACAATGTGTCACATTATGTAATTCCTTTTTCTTGTTCCTCAACCACCATCACCCCTGTTTGATGCCTTAGGGGCATCATCATTCTAACAATTGTTTACTCCTCAGAGTGTGAATGCTTTGGGTGCCTTCATCATCAAGCACAAATGCTCAGTGACCATGATTTTCTACTCTCCAGAGTGTGAACACTTTGGGTACCTTCATTGTCGAGCGCAAACGCTCTGCGACCATGATTTACTATTCCCCAGAGCAAAAATGCTTTGGCTCCCTTCGCCATTGAGTGCAAACACTTGTCAACATTCTTTTCCATCCCCCTATTTTTGTCGATGAGCGTGAATGCTCGTTGGCAGTCTCACCACAATGCCTTCCCTCACCACTCCCGTCTCTCATCCACAATACCACTGGGGCTTGTTTTCCCACTGATGACATCTGGCATCAGTATATGCTCACCTGTATGGTATTTTTCCTTGTTGGTCTTCACTTTCCACTACTAATGTTTTCTAGATGACACCTGCCTCCTCTCACTGTTTTCATACTCATGCATGCATCATTTGTTAATCTGTTCTCAGTTCATGGACATTCTTCCAAGTTGGTGTTTATTTATCTCCTACCATGCAAATACTCAACTTCTCAGAAACCCCATTTGAGATGACCTGGCAGGACTTTCCTGTGTTACCTGCACCAACACTCCAATGAATATATCCCCAGCCCTGCCCTATGTTTCTTTCATCAAGTATTTTCTCTTCACTTGGGTAATCTTGCTTCTCACTTGTGTCATCTTGCAGCCACGATGTATCTGATACATGTTTCAGTCGTTGAACTCATTATTGCATGCAGTGAAGTATGAAGCTACTACAACACTTACCACATTCACACAGAAGCCGGCTGCTATGAAAGGTACTTTGCCCACTGACATTCTTCATCTAAACTAATTTCAAAAAATTGAAGTATATGTGCACCCAGCACCAGCCAAGCTAAAGCTTTCCTGTCCCTCAGCACAAAAAACACAAAGCCACTTAACCACAAGTTCTGCTCATTCACCAGAGGTGCACATCTTGTGGTTGACGTGTTCTAGTATGAGCCTGCCATGTAGCTTGCAATGCTCCATGCTTGTGGGAATGTGTAATACAATGGGTGTGGCGTGGTATGTGATCTCGGGCAGGAGGTGAAAGGTGAGGTACTTCTCATTTACAGGAGTTGGGATGCCCTGCTGAGATTTGGCCAGCTGTTGCTTTACCTTACCATAGTTGCCGAAGAGGTCGAAACGGCTGAGCTAATAGGGCCCAGTAGGTTAGTGCAACAATTGGAATCACTCTGCATCATAACCAATTTTGTTCCAGGTTGCAAATGCACCACTTGGATGCCTTTCCTATGGTCATTCAATCTGTAATAACTTCTATTGCTCAATCGACTCTCATATTGCTGCAATCTGCACTCAAGTGCTCCCAAGCATGGATATACATATTATGGACCAAGTTACATTCTTTCTTACCCTCTGTTTGATTTAAAACTCAATGTGACACCTGCACCAGACTCTGGATTTGACAAGTTGACTTTCTCAGTGGCTTCTGATGTCTTGCAGGAGATCATGACATGGTCTTCATTGGCTGGAGCTGTGGGTACAGGCACATTGATGGAGCCACTTGCAGTGTGGCTTGATGCTATAGAAGATCCACTCCACCATGTATTTTGCTTCCAACATCACATCATTAAAGTCCATTCCTGGAAAACATTACTCAGGCACCTACTTTGTGCAGAAGTTCTTGCACCATGCTTTGTACAACCCAATGGATTGCATGGACAGGCAGTGAGAGCTTTTGTCAGCCTCTAAGATGCTCATTCAATATATGCCACTAGGACATTGAAACCACTTTGCACTGTATCATGCCAATATAAGAAGCAGTAACGCTGGAAGAAAACCCCTTCCTTGCCTGGCTGTTTGGACCTGATGTGTTTGGTCTTTTGCCAACTTCAGGTCAGGAACTAATATGTAGGACCATGCTTGATTTCATTGGTAGGAGTATCATACATGACTTTTGATTGTCTTCCTAACCTTTCATGTTCAGTGGCATATTCAACATAGTTCACTACCCAACCAAAAGTATCAACATCCAGCTCAACTCCATCTCTTGATGAACACCATTTCCTATGTTGCCACTGCTTTACCTGAGCCTACATTATGCCGCCTGCAGCAAATGCCCTTTGTAATCTGCATGATGCTAATTGTACTGCATTTGCACCTCATATTGAAGCATTGGCAGAGCTGCATGCTGGATTAAGTGGTATGCTGGTCCATGACATCCATGCATAGTCTGTATTTCCACTAACATGCAAACATGACCAGGATATGGAAAAGAGCAAGGTTCTTCAATCAATTGCAAGTGTAATACAAGCATTGCCACCTGAGGAGATTCCACCCATCCAGGCAATTATCAGCCCAGTAGTCAAAAATCTTGCACAAGGCCTGGACATTTCCTTGCAGGTTCATATTGGACTAAACATAGTTTACTTGAGGCTGAGTTGTTTTGTCTTATGCAGCTCATGGATGAAACTTGCTTTATTGGCTAGAACACTTTCCTCCAATTTGCAAGGTGCATGAACTGATTGTTGGTTAATCATTTACTTTTCTCATTTATGTTCTACAGGAGGATAACAATGCAATGGGAAATTGTATTGATTGGAGACGTTCATTTGTCACAACTGACTTGAACCCTTGGCTATGACTCCTTCATCCATTGGCAAATGAACAAGCTACACACACTGGGAAAAGTTAAGTTTCAGGAGCGATACACAATCTACAGCTCCATAGATGCACAACCTTGTATGCACCATGATCTGTCCAACAGTGATGCTGTCAACCCTCAAGAGCACACTGGTGTTAAGATGGAGGTTGTATAATGTAGTCCAGCTGCAAAGGTCAGCAAGTCAATGGTCGGAAAGTATTTTCGGTGGCTGCCATGTTGTGTCCAGAGACCATGTCAGTATCTTTATCTTCATCTTAACATTGTCTCTTAGTACATCCACAGGTATGGCCAAACCAATTACTTTGTTGGCACATCTATAAAATATGACGTCTTTGTGATCAATGACATACAAGCATTTGTATGTATTTATCATGCAGCCTGTAACACCACATTTCAAGGTCTATCCCTCCATTGCTGCCAAACTCAACAACTGTTGGAGATCCATGGCATGGCCATGATTGGCACAAAGATGAAAGCATCATTTGGACTGGTTCTTGCAGTATATGTCTAACCCATGGATAATGCTTTGGCTATGGAGGTCAGTCATCGTAGCTTTGCAGTAGATGTTTTTGACATTGTCATAGGGTACCAGTGTCGTCAGTTCTGTACCGTCAGATTCTCCCAATGATTTTGCAACCCTTAATGACCTGTGCAACAAGCCTAATTTTTACAAGATCAATCGCAAATTTGTATCCATTGATCTGATTCTTGTGCTGACAACTTTGACTTATGGTAAGTTGACTGCACCCCACTTGTGTCATATTCTGGAAATCTCCGGATCCGGATCTCAGATTTAGGATTTAATTCATTTCGGACATTTTCTTTGACCTGTTTCCTTTCCAGTAATTACCCCTATCATTCGGACTTCGGTTATACTTGCATCCTGTCTGATTACTGATCCGCCCTGCCTTTTCATTTCCGTCCACATTCTATTATGATCCGAGACACTTTAGCATTATATTCCACATGCTTCGTACATAGCTTCAGGTGTTTGCTTACTTATGATTCCAGTGCTTCCTACAGTATATAAACCCTTGTAATTCTCGGTACTTCTTCAGTTTGAATATCAACCATAGTTCTGCTCATTCCTGTTCCTCTGGACCTGAGCTCAGTCTCTAGTCAATCATCCGAGATTTAGGATTACATCCTTAAGTCTATACCTTCAGCTCTACCCTTGGGTAGTCTTTCTCTGTCAGTTTCTAACCCGGACCTCGTCCGGATTAGTCTCATCTCTTCCATCCAACCCATATCCAGACATCGACCAGATATCCTATCGTAATATAATCCGGATACGCGGGTCCTGTTATACCATCACCCGGACTCGCCCGGATCCTGTCATACCCCTAGAAATACAGGGCACATACTCAGGAAAGGGGCACAGCGCACGAGCTGAGGCCAAGCCCATCAGATATAGTCCTCCTTGAGCACGATCTTGACAGCTTGGTTGAGAAACTGAAGAATCAGTCACAGAAAGATGTCAAGCAGCTGCCAGAGGCAAAGGGGGTCACATATAAGAAGGGTTTCTACAGTGGAAATATGTTGGTCAGCAAGTTCAAGGGTCTGCCCATTCAAGCAGCAAAGCCCAAAGTGTGTGCAAGCATGGTCAAACAACAATTGGCATTTGCATATGCTAAGCCAGAGAACTTGCTCATCTTGGATAAGTGTGTTGTTGCCTTGATAGACCAGTGGTATATGGATTACAGCAAATCTGAGTGGAGATCATAAGCCAAAAGGCACGTTTTTCTTATTACCCCTTTACTTTTGCTTATCATTGGCATTCAGGTTACTCGCAAAGATGAAGATGTGGATGATTGAGACTTGGAATTTATTCGAAGCCAGATTGGCATGGCTGAATCAGTGGGTGTTTGCTCGGACATATGGCCTGCATGTAACCTTGGGATGCACAATTTATGGTTGAAAGTTTGAGTGACTCAACTATCTACATGTCATCATTATTACACTATTGCACATTTGTTGCAGGGTAAGGTGTTAGAGCTTACTTTTATCATCTCACTGACCACATTAACTTAGATGGTGACATATTTGGTCAGATACCTGGACCTCTGGGCATCAGTGCTGAGCAGGTGACTGATGAGGCCTGGGAATACATCTTCTGCATGGACTGTGGCCAGAGCCTGAGCTGTTTCCAAAGGAAAAAGCTGACACATTGAAGCAGGAATTCAACTACTTCTACTGCTTCAATATGCATTCCTCCAGTCAAGACTTAGTTCAGAACACCCTGACATTCTTGCTGTATAACACCCTGCCATCTTTCCTGAGGACAAGTGGCCCTTCAGTATCTGCACAAATGGACATCTGATGCAGTTTGCCACCTTGATGATCATGCCTTTTGCTCCTGACTTTGCAGAGCACATCTGGTTAGAGCTGTTGAAGGAACCTCATTCAGTATAGTTGGTCCTGTGGCCAGACACAGGGCGCACTGCTGAAACTATCCATGATGTGGAGATCATGTTGTTGAAGAGGATCCAGAAGGGAAAGAAAGGTCAAGGGTGGGGAAGTTGTGCTGTTTGACCCCAAGAAACCCAAGTCCATCCGGATTTATGTTGTGACAAAGTTCCCTGAGTGGCAGGAGACCTGTTTGCAGGCTGTCAAGTATTCATACTTGACATTGGAGGATAATGTAGATGATGCGAAAGTGTGTAATGTCCTGATAGAGAAAGGGTTGATCAAGGACAAGTGTGTTATGCCATTAATCTAGGCATTCAAGTAAATACATATGACCATTAACATTTTTATTGGCTCATCTCATTCCAAAAATGCAGAAACAAATGTCAGAAATTAGTGCTTATGCTGTGTTCTAGAGAACTTTGTTGTTCTCTGCATCTTAAATTTTGAAGGAGTGACTGCCATATCTTGAAAAGTCTTTGGGCTTAGAAGATGTCTTCTTTGTTGAAGACAGAAGCCAGCTACCAGCTCTTTGCAACCTGCCTATGCCCATACCACCCAGCAACACACAGCACCCCAGGGCACACCTTTATCATCATACCAACCACCTCCTACTGTCACAGCTTCAATACCCCCTGCCATTGCTGATGCTGTGGGGACAACGGGATTTATTTTGTGTCCTCACATCCCCATTATTGGTTTGTGTACTCATCTCATAGCCTGGGTTTGCTGCATACCCTTGTCTGATCATGCCGTTTACGTGGCTACCGGTCCTGGAATGCTACTTAATTCCAGGGATGTATAACGCCATCCCATTCTACTTTATTTCTCTGCTGGGCATGATGCTCATCTGCAGCTCAATTGATGTGTGAGATCACCAGAGTGTCGCAAAATGGCATCTGATGTACTCTTTAGTCAGTCTGCCATGCAGGTTTTTCTGGAGAAATGGATGCATCATGCCATCCTTTCTCATTGCTGACAGGAGGAAGTAAGCAAGGACTTCAAGCAATGAAATAGATTTCCTTCTAGATACGCCCAACTGAAGTGTATTGTAAAATAGCTGGTAGATGAATTGATTCACGCTCTGCTCAATTATATGCAATCTGCAATAGCATGCCTTGTGTTACAATAACATTGGTGTCCTATCTTTTTCTCTTATTCTTGGACTTATGGCTGCGTTGCCTTGTAGTTATATCTCTGCTTTGGCCATTTCCCCTTCTATGACATCATAGAACATTCCAGTATGTTCTATCTTTTATCTCTTATCTCTGACATCATTGTACTATATTTGCTATCATTCTATTCTTGCTATCTTTTCTTGATTTCCTTTCACGGCAGTCTTATCTCTGACAAGTCTGCCCTTAACCCTGTTTCCATTCACTATATATACCTCTCATGTAACGTCCATAGTTCCTTACTTTAATCTACTTGGTTTAACCTGAAACCTGATCTCTTCTCTTGGGCTTCACAACCCTCAAGTCTGATATCTTGACTTCTACCTTAGAGCACTCCTCTTTGGTAGTCTGAACCCAAGACCCTAAATCTCTCTTATTTGAGAGTAGAACCCATTTGATGACTTGATCACTCTCTTTTGAGCTCTTGTCATTCAACCTATCCAAGTCGTAACACCTTGGCAGAACATGAGCTTCTGAGTCATATTGGCATCTCGACCACATTGAGGAGTGGCTTATCTTGCTGAAGCCGCTTGTTGAGAGCTGTGCCACATCACTGATCATAGGTGGGACAGTCACCAAGATGTGTTGAGGAAATGAACAGTTCTCATCCCTGAAAAGAGTCTGAATGATGTGTGTTCTTGAATACAAGCTGCTGAGGATAGTATAGAGGCACATTCAGTGAGATTGAGCATGTTCCAGATCTTAACATACCTAAGGATGAATGTATCTAACAGCAAGTGATGGCCTGGGCTGTGGTACAGAATCTGATGGGAGGGTCTATAGTCTAGAATTAAAGTGCTCCTCCCTGTAATATGGTGATACAAGCCCTGAGCTTGTCATTCCAACATGAAGAGATGAGGATCTGAGCAGCACATTCTTCCTGTAATGGTAGAATATCAATACCAACTAATGACAAAGAATGGCTTACTGAGACATTCTTTGAAAAATCCTAGTCTTTACCCAAGTGGATGAGCCTAGGAACAATCTCTTCCAGGGGATCGTGATATTTAGTCTGATTTTTTGGCATTGCAAAGACCTGTGACATACCTCCAAGGATGGAACTGATAGAGTTCAATAAGATTTGATCAAGGACAGCATTTCTTAAGTAATAGGCATTAGCTCATCCCTATAAACATTCACCCCCCACAACTTACATAATCTTTCTCTCTTATTCTGTTTTCATTACCATTAAGTGTTCACACTTTAGGTCTCTGGTCTCACCAATGAGCGCGCATGCTCTGGGCGATTCCGTCTGCAGACAGTGCACACAGACAGTCATTGTCAGCAGCCTTGCTATGGCCTAAGCACAAACACTTAGGTTCATACTTCTCCTTGTTGGCCCAAGCGCAATCACTTGTCCCCCAGGTCAATCTTAATCCCCCTTCAATGTCCCTAAAGTGCGTTTCCTTCCTCATCTGATGCTAATTATTTCACAGCGGACATACTTTGTCTAAGCTACAGACTGTGACAATGCATCTTTGAGACGTGTGATTCATGCTAACACAAAGCAAACATCAGTCTCTGCTTCTCCTTTCACATGTCTGATTTCACATTTTACTTTAATAGCATTGTACTCTTGCATGTCACTGGGTCATACCGCCCAGATTATTGCAGTCCAAATCGGGTACTGCATAGTATTGTTGGCATCGGTGCTGGCACAAGCAAGGCATTGTGTAGTTGGCAGTATGGATGGTGACATTAGTTCCATTTTGGTGTATCTCTCTCCTGACTTGCTTAACCTGCCAATGCTCATTGTTCTAGTTTTTCAAATGGCAAGCTTTGCCCAATACACCAGCCAGATCAGATCTGGAGCACCCAATACTGTCTCTCACATCAGGGGGCTTTGAAAGAGGCAGATGGTTTGACACAGGCAGTTGCAGTCTCTCCACCCTCAAGTGTATGCTGGCTCCATTATGCTGAAGGCATGTATCGCGCCATTACAAATGCCAGCTAACTAGTCAATGCAATTTGTAGGCACAGACTTGCCGACTGAATGAGCATTGACTAACAGAATTGCCCTCTTAATCAAAGCTATGATTCTGTGGAACGAACAGGCTTCTTTTTAAACTCATGTAATATGTACATTAGTCAGTATTAGGACTCAGTTAGCCTTCACGAAGCACATGTCTTGTGGGCATCAGGTCCACCTTACTGTAGGTTCCTACCTATCAGTGATTGATTTGATTTATATCAATGGCTGACATAGTAGCCAACTGCTTCAATGGTAGTAGCCAACAAATCAGCTAGATTGGCTATCTGGCCTGTCTGTCGTATTAAAGCAGCCAATGTTACCCTTGCAAGTGTTCACTCCCTTATCCCCATAATGTGAGCAAAGATATCAGTTGTCTTGAATGACTACTATTAACCATGAGTAATGTAGGACACAATGTTGCAAGGAGTGCAACTATTTGACAAGGAGAAAGTCTGAGATGAAAGCGCACATGTGAATCAAGCATATGCACTCTATCATCATCAGTAAGTTATACTCTAGTCATTAATAATGTTGAAAAAAACTCACTCCAGATAATCAATTGCATGAATGACAACCAGGCAGTCATTTTCACTGTTGAATGTGCAAGTTTGTTAGTGACAATCCATTACAGCTGCAAATGCACTACAAGAGACCACATGGCATATCCATTGATGATACCACAAACAGCAGTCCTACTCCCCATCAGAAGGAAAAGCAGAAACATCACAAGACTACTGATTCAGATGAGGAGCCAGATCATGGGGCTGCTGTATCTGTATGTTTACACTTTGTACTTGAAGAACCCAGTCTCTAACATTTTAATGAAACAGGCAGTTGGTAGCACCTCTCAAACCCATGTAGAGGGGTCTTGGAATTGCTCTCTAACATCTGACAAGAGGCACAAGAAAAAGACAATGAACACATCTGCCAGTGATGCAAGTGAACATGTTGATTCATCCTCCAATAGGATGGTTAGTTAGCTGCACAATGTTTCTGTGTGATATCTCATGTTGATACTTTTCAGCCCATCACAGAACCTTCCCCCAAGAAGAAGCGCAAGAACAAATCCAAAAAATCTGCTTCTAGCAAGGCGCCTGTCATATTTGATCCACCAACCACTGTCACTGTAAGTCTCTCCCCCGCAGGTGATAGCTTGTCTCTAATATTACCATATCTCAGGGAGGACCACCTTCCCAAGATGACATTGCACTTCTACATAAAATCAGCATCATTGTCGACCCCATCCACAAAGTTGCCATCTGCATCGACTGTGGGATTGCTGTCCCTGCTGCTCATGTTCGAACACACACAGTTTCTCAACATGCCTTCTGCCTGCCACCACAAGATGTTCTGCAACCCATTCTTGCATCTCTGGGTGCTGTCAATGTCTTTGTCCATCCTCCGGAACCCATCGCTCCCATCATCAGTATCAAAGTTTTCCAAGATCTAGCTTGCACACTGCAGTTATCTTGCTGTGGCCACACAAACCATGCAGGATCATTTTGCCACCACTCACAAGGGGTCTTCATTCCGCTCCAATACAGCAGAATGCAATCTTCAACGTCTTTTTGAATTTTGTGCCATCCAGACACTCATACAGGTCAATCTTAGTCTCCTCTGGCCCCCACAAGAGCTGGCATTCATGGATTACATTGAGGAAATTACCATGAACCTTCAAGGAGATGACCTGGACATCTACCATGTAGAAAGGGATATGCGTAAGCATGGAACTTTCTTGGCGAAGATGCGATGGAACAAGGCACTCAAGGGAATATCAATAACCACAGCTTTGCAAGCTGTGGCCAGCCCTGGCAACAAAGAGCAACACCTACAAGCCCTACTTGCTGCTACATTTCAATGGCTTAGCTGTTACAATAACATTGGCCTCCTATCTTTTTCTTCTATTCTTGGACTTACAGCTGTGTTGCCTTGTAGTTATATCTCCACTTTGACATTTTCTTCATATGACATCATAGAACATTCCAGCATGTTCTATCTCTTATCTCTGACATCACTGTACTATATTTGCTATCGCTTACACATCCTTTCTTGATTTCCTTTTACAGCAGTCTTATCTTTGACAAGCCTGCCCTTAACCCCATAGTTGTTCCCTATATATACTTCTCATGTATCATCTTAGTTCCTCACTTTAATCTACTTGGTTTAACCTGAAACCTGATCCCTTCTCTTGGGCTTCACAACCCTTGAGTCTGATACTTTGACTTCTACCTTAGAGCACTCCTCTTTGGTAGTCTGAACTCAAAACCTGAACCTCTCTTATTTGAGAGTAGCTTGACGACTTGATTACTCTCTTTTGAGCTCTTGTCATTTGATCTATCCAAGTCATAACATTAGTGTGATATGCATTGTACTACCCAATCTCGATGTCACTTATTTACATTGGATTAACACATCGAAAGGGTAAGCACGCATGAATCTTTGGAGTGGCTCAGTTCTAACCCATCTCTTAGAGAGATTGCTAATGCTCCTTTTCATGCGCCAGTCACAGACACCTATATAGTCAAATGTGCATGCTTGTGGGGCCGATTCCTCATGATGCTTCTGTGCTTCACAGTTGCCCCACAGAGCTCTCCCTTTGAATTTCTCCTCAGTGATGCCCAAATCCTGTCACTCTCCCAACTCTCAGCAGTGCTGATGGGTGCCTTGCAAGGTTCAGTGACGGATTGCATCCAAAAGGTGTCTTTTGAATTTCTATCCACACCCAATGAACATATCACACAGGATCGCTTCAGCTGCAGCCTTATCTGGTTTATCATCATTGTTCACTTGCTTCTTAATGGTACTTTCAACCCTGTCTCGACAATTGTCCCAAACCTCTCTTGCCTGCAATTCTGTATGTGTGCGGCTGACGCTTATGAAGGTTATGTGCCCATGATAGATGGAGACCAGCTTGATGATGGCCTCTTAGGGTCAGCTCTTCAGCCCTCATGTTAATCATTCACTAACCCCACCATAGCTTTTACTTAAGACTCTGCAGCCCATGCTCACTGATGGTAATTGGTATCCCTTCATCATGCTGAGGGAGAAGATGCATTTGCTCTCTGCAATAGCTCATTCCAAAATGCACCTTCCATGCCTTCTATGGAACCATGACCACACTGTTCTCTAAGTTGAAGGTTCCCCCCTCATCATAGGGGCCATCTGACACATGGCTTCTTCGCTGCTGTGCCAAGCCCAGAAGATAATAACCTCCTTATGCGAAGGAGTCAACATGTCAGCTTATGATGAGTGCTTGAGAACTCATTTAGATCCTAATAATCCTACCCAGTGGTCCAAGGATCCCCTCTGCAACACGACTTCCAGTTACTCCTTCATTCAGGACCTGAATAATCCATTCATGGCATTTCAGGATGTATTGTTGATGAATTTTCACAATGACTCTGATATTTTTGACAAGTATCATGTAAGGGTTGAGTTGAAGGTAGTCTTCAAGCAAGGTTAGTTTGTTGGCTAGGATGTTAGGTCTCATTCTAACGCATTCTTAGCATCAGTTGCAAAGTGGTTTACTTTACTGGTGGAACTTCATAACATTGCCTTTTGCCTCGTTCACGTTACTTCAGGTGGGCCAGCCAGGGGTATGGAGCTGGAAACCTACCACCTAACTAACACCTTGGAGAGTCCCCACACTCTATATTTCATTGCAGGCCATATATCTTTCATTACAGGTTACAATAAATCCTACCAATGCACCAATTATCCTGACAAATATGTTGCTTGCCCCATCTATTGTCCCCTTCAAGCCATCATCATGTACCTTGCAGGCCCTCTCCACTGTATTGCTGAAGTTTGGATCACCACCATTGATCATACCTGCAAGGGCCTAGGCCCTGAAGTGTTTATGCACTTCAGCAATCCCCTCAGGAGTGAGGACTTTTCACATGTCCTCCAAGCTCAAACCATGCAGCACTTACATGTTTCCATGGGCTTGCGAATGTGGCGGCAAGTCATCAAAGTGCTCATGTGTTGAATCCTCAATTTGGACATTGATGATAAAGGAGATCAACAGGATGATGCAATGGATGAAAGTTTTGGCCACAGCACTAGCACTGGCAGGTCGCACTATGGCCTCACCTGGAACAACCTTCCAAGCCTCCATCAAGATATGATATCAGAGTTATTCCAGGTATCTACACGATATTGGACGTGGTTGGATGATCAGAAGGCCATTTGCAAACCTCAGATATTATATGCCAACATCCACAAGATGGCATCTGTCATGTTCAACAAACTTGAGGCAGCTGCTACTGAGCAGACTGTTATTATTAAAGAAACTGCTTCAAACCAGAAGCTCATCATGGACATGCTCCAATCCACGCATGAGAAGATTGACTGTCAGATGGTCCTCATTACTCAATGTGGTTCATGCCACCAATCTCAGTCAGTGCTTCAGGACATCAAGCCTCTCAAGATTTCATATCTTTGCATTCAGGGCCTGCACCTCTATCTCACAAACCCATCAGCTATGTTCAAAACCATTCAACAGGCCTGGGCAGTAGACGTTATATCATGTGGCAACCCTCACATTCTCATTGTCATGCCCACTGGCACTGGCAAAAGCACCATCTATGCGTCTCCTGGGTATGTTGAGAACACTGGATTCCAACTTGTTATCATTCCCTATCGATTCCTGCTAGACCAAGTCATACAGGATGCAAAATCCAAGGGCTTGCCATACTCTACCTACCTATCCCCTGACATTTATTTGTTTCATTCCTGCCTGATTTTCATGTCCTTGGAGCATTGCACTGATGTTGAGTTTTGAACCTGGGTCAAGACCATCAAGGCTTCCAACCTCTTATGAGGAATTATCATCGATGAGGCTCACGATGTCCTCATTGCCATGGACTATTGTCATGCATTCAAGATGTTGCTCAAGATCACCAATCTTGCCATACAAGTTGCCCTGCTGACAGGCACACTCAGCCCATGCTCAGAAGTCACACTGTTGCAGGTAAGCATCACACCTTGGGTGCTGCTCACTCCACTCACTTTCTTTTCAGGCCTTATGAATGGACCCTACATGTGTTCATAAGATACGGATGCCAACACATCACCCAGAGATTCAGTATCATGTCAAGCGCACTCAGAAAGAAGACATTGACAATGATGTTCTTTCCACTGCATTATCTCACACTCTCCAACCCTATGAACATGGTATTATTTTCATGTTGACTACCACTTGCTGTAAGAAGCTTGCTGAGATGTCAGGATTTCCGATATACCATGGCCAACTCAATGATGAAGAGTGCAAGACAGCCATGAGGAAGTGGAGGATCAGGAAATCGCAGTGGATCATAGGTACCTTGGCCATGGCTCAGGGAATCAATGTTACCTCCATTTGTGTCATCATCAATCACGAGATATCCTGGCTCAGTACCAATTGGCATGGTGACAAGCAAGACAAGGTACTGTCTATGATCCACTTTGCACAAATGTTGGGATGAGCTGGACGAGATAGAAAGCCCAGCGTGTACTACCTTTTGTACAGTGCAGTACCTTTAGTTACCATTCATCCCTTGGAAGACCACAGAGGCCTCCAGGCAATGGTCAATTTCATGTCCCCTCAGACTTGTTGTTGAAGGACCATTTCCTTGTTTCTGGATGGTATAGATCACACCTGCATGACCATGCTCCAAACTAAGCTGTGTGATGTATGTCTTTCCAATGCAGTACACGTTCATTCCTATCTTATAATTTCTCATCCTTACTCGCATTGTAGCACTTGGTAAGACAACATCAACAATTTTACAGCAGTTTGTTAGGGTCTTGCCTGAAAGCCCTGCCCCAGCCCGAGCCTGGTACACCATCTTGTACCCTCATTAAACCAGCAGTGGCTCAGACTCATGGCCTTCCAACTCCTATCAGTCACTATACCACAAGCATCACCCTGTGTCAAGCTCCATCTTCACCTATGCCTCATCATAAAGACCAATTATCATCAGAATCTTCTGATGATGATAATCCTCCTGCTACCACCTCTTTTACCAGATGGATCACACCATTCAGGCAGCAGCAAGCTGGCCCCAGCAAACCCACTTGCTTCAGAGCAGACTCACAACTTTCCTTTGCTGCAGGATGCCAACTTGCATCCAAAGCAGGTCATGAGGTTTCGTGTGCCCACTCTGTCAATCACCCAGACTCACATTGTCCTCCCACTGATCATTTTCAGGAACCATTCCAGCCTGATGTGGCTCTAGGGGAAGGATATCCCATCACCCATATGGGAAAAGAGCAGCAGATTGGCAGATGGTGCAAAATGCATATGTGCAAGTGCTCAGTCTGCTTGTTCTGGGGTATAGAAGCCTTCCATTTCCCATACAATTGCTCATCTGGGGTACTCTGCATGCTGAACTACATAGCATATAGGAAAGCCTTGCATTTGACCACCAATGGTTTTTGCTATGGATGTCTTCTTCCTGATTCCATACATAAGAAGCATGCACACCCCAACCCAAAAAACAACTTCAGTTGTCTTTACGACAATCAACTGAGGCCATTAGCATATCTCATTTACGAACACAAGGACATCTTCAAAGCTGTCTCCTGTGTGATGGGTCTTAAGAAGAAGTTCTTGAACAGAGAAGATTATATGCTGTGGCTTGCACAGCAGGAACCTCACCCAGAAGCTGTCATCAACCTTCAAGAACTTATCATCATCTATATCAACCTCAAGCCTAACTCCCACCTGCCTCATACATCATCCTTGTTGTTTCACCGTACTTTACTGACACTTCTTCAGAAGTCTAGTTCTCAAGTTGTGATTGGCAGCTTGCCATATACAATAGTTGATAGCTAATCAGAGCCCCCTACATCACATTATAACACTACGTGTTTTTTAGATAATGAAAACTGTGAACCAGTACTATGTTTTTGGGTGCATACATTAGAATAATTATATACATTATAGGGTTGATATTGAGTCACGTGATAATATCATATGTTCCTGTGCCTTACTTCTCTTCATCCTACATAGCTCCTATATTTACTCCCACGTGCGACCACTAGACAATGCCTCCTGATCATCGTCATCCTCATGGTGGAGCCCAAACCATTTTTGGGGCCATGAATTTGTATCTTTATTGTGTCTAATGCTGTTTTCCAGGTACAGGTAAAACATACTTGATGCAATTCATCATTCAGGGCTTGCGAATCAAACACAATGGTGTTGATGAAGTGGGCATCACTTCCAGTACAAGGGTTTCATCATTGAAGATTGGAGGTAAGTATTTAATTATATATCACTTTACATCTCTCACATCTTATCAGGGCAGACTATACACTCTTGGGCAGGTTTAACTGGCCTAGAAAAATTGGTTGATGTCACCCTCAAGAAGATCCAGCATAGAGACATGGTGAAATGGAGATGGCTATTTACCAAGGTTTTAGTTGTTGACAAATGTAAGTCATTCAATTTTGATATGTTGAGTCCCTTGAAAATGCCTTATAGTGTCAATGATCACCGCAGAGTACCTTGACATGTTAGATAGAGTCACCCGTCGTATTAGAGACAATGACCTCCCCTTTGGAGGTATTCAGGTGCATTCACAACCTAGTGCTAGACACTGACTAATGTCTGTCAGGTCATTAGAATAGGGGACTTCCCACAACTTTCCCCTGTTGCATACCCAAAACTGGGGCTTACTTTCCAAGCTAGGTGCTGGAATGAGGTTTTTCCTACTGTAGTGCACCTTACTACAGTTCAATGTCAAGTTGACGAAGGTAAGCTTCCCCACTGCTCAAGTTCAGGCATTGATTCATTACTTTAGAGTTCATAAATGCCCTAAACAAATGTAGGACAAGTCAGCTTGATGACCAATCCATCGCCTTTTTCAGATCTTTGGACTGTCCCATCAGTTCTCACTTTCTCCCTCACATTGAACCCATCTATCTATACCCAACTCACAAAGAAGTGACTGAAATGAACACCTATCACCTCAATAAGCTTGAAGACTTTCCTTTCCTGTTTGATGTGTACAATGACCTTTGCATAGGTAAAGATAAGAAGATCTTTGATGAATTCCCAGTACAGCGCCAGATCACGTTGAAAGTTGGCACACAGGTTATGCTTCTCCAGAATCTAGGGGATGGCCTGGCTAATGGCTCCACTGGCATCGTCATCAGCTTTTTCAAGGCAGCCCAAGTAGACCCTCATCACACAGGGCAAAAAGTTGGCTTATTACAGAATATTCAAACTGACACTAATGATTACCCCATTCACTACTATATCGGCTCTCGAGCAGAACTTCATGATGTCACCAACCTGTACCCATTGGTCAAATTTGTCATGAGTGAAGGGCTGGAATGTGTCCTCATCATGCCCAATGAGTTCTCTATCAAAATCAAAGAGACAGTGGTTGCCAGGCGCTGCCAGGTATGTTTTGTATTTGTGCTACATATTTACTACCACCTTCTCTAGCTACCTCTGTATCTAGCTTGGGCTCTGATGGTGCACAAAAGTCAGAGTCAAAGCTTGGACAAAGTTGTGGTAGATCTGCGGAAGTCATTTGCTGATGGTAGGTCACCTTACATTTTCTATTGCATATATTTAGTTGTAATCTAGGACAAGCTTATGTCGCTCTGTCTTGAGCTTGGTCCAAAGAAGGCCTGGATGTTAGGCACTTCTCACAAGCGAAGGTAAATATCACTTGATATTCCATAACTTTCCACTCAGGTTGACGCAGGTCAAAACCAATCAAGAAGCTTATTCATGGTACTTACAAACTTTTCAAAGTGCTTGATTAGGTAGTCGTTGTTTTCAATCATAGCAATTTTTGTAAATTACTACCAGTTGAGTCATTATGATGTGTGTGTTCCACCCAACCATAGCTCCTCATCATGCTCTAAGTTGTCTACGTTTGAAGTGCTTTCGAAGTTTGGCTTCTACAAGTTGCAGAGTGCCTGTGACTGGTACTGAGAAGTCACCGCCAACATCAGAATGCACACAGACTTGGTCAAACTTAACCCCAGGTACCCCCTCCAAGATGCCTTCTCAAACCCAGATACCATCCATGTCTCCTGTTTGTCTCATCACTGACGCTGAGGGAGGGTGTGCTGAAGTTTGGTGCTGATGCAATGCATTTGTCATTGGCAGATGCTGGCCATGGCATGGAAGATGCCAACTTTGATGAAAAGGCCACCAATGCAAACATCCTGCACTTCCATACCTAGATGACCTAGTGTGAGGTATGAAAGTTTTGGCCTCCAATAAGACAATGTACTGACGACTGCTTTAAATGTTTAGCTCCTCATCATGCTTTAATTGCTTCTTTGTCACTGCAGGCATTTTCCCATTTTTCTCCAAAAAACATCTAAAAAACATTGATTGAGAAGATAGAAAT
>QLOO01001169.1:0-23259 GCA_003313855.1 Suillus sp. MG131 | reverse complement strand
CCAGGCTTCTATGTTTGAGAAAAAGTAGTGCACCGCCGAACGTATGTGTTGAGTTTCCATGATACGATTACTCACTTATTATCCGTGTTTTATCCGACTTTATCGCCATTTTGAATCCTTGGCACTGTAAATGAAATGCCCGTTGGGTATTAGGGATAAGCCCGAGAGGGATGGAGGGTGAAAAATTACGAGTGACCGTAGTGAATAATACTTACAGTTATGCCTAATCGGGCCGTGCTTTGAACACGCCAAACGTTTGCTGGCGATAGGACAAAGATAGGTTTACCCTGACGATTTGTGGCCGACATCCCCAGAATTGAAAGAGAGGCGGTGTGTCTTGGCCTTGTTCGTGACAAATTCACGATAAGATTAATGACGGGTCAGCTCTGCTTTCGAAAAGCAGATATGACTCAAGCAATCAGGTAAACCAAAGCATTTGGGCATCGCTTGGCAGGAACATTCCGTTGAACATGATTTGAAATTGTGCAAGGGTTGTTTGGATCAGAGGCTATTGCCAAACAGCTGCTGACTCAATTATCCAAATGGGGTATGCGTACCACCTAGTAACACGGTGATCTAACTTGTTGACTGTCAGAGGCAGAGTCTCATGCCTCCCAACACAGACCACTTGGCAAGTTTTGACGGTCGCATCTGTGCCAATCGTCTGACTGACAACTTTTCGGCTACTAGTAGTTGATGCGACTCTAGTGCACTCGTGGACCCACCCACAGCATCAGTGGGTTTACTTGTGCTAGCGCTCTGTAACACTCTATAATGAATTACGTTTCCCTGATGGGCTTCGAGTCTGCGGCGGCACCGTAATACGCGTGTAGCTCCTCTCCGCAGCTCCGTGATGTGCCATTGTTGTGATGTGCGATCATTTATATGACATGTACGTTTTTCAAGATGGATGGTTATAATTTGTAACTAATTTTAATACTTTAATAACGAGTCATAAAGGAAGATGCCTCAAGCAAGCAATTAGACCTGAATAGAGGTACGTGCTCGTTATTCCTGGAATTGCCCAAAGATCATTTACATAGGAGAGTCACCCTCCAATCCGCAGCCTTGATATTCTTACTTATCAGGTTGGCTACAGCGGGCATCATGGGTTCGAATTCATACGAATATTCCACGGATCTAAATCGATTGCTTGGCCACCCTTGGGGGATGCCTCTTGATATGATGAGTTAGACAGCGCCAAGGGAGGGTCAACCGGAGTAAGTTTTAAGAACGCAATACGGAAGCAAATCTGTAGGTCTTACGACTCATACTTACGCGAGCCCACAGCCGCAGATGCTCGAGGAATCGTAGCGACGATTATCAAGATTCAAGAGTGGAATCGAGCGGGAGTTTGAGACTACCCTGAATTTTTTGGGTCCATTATCTTGCGATTGCGATCTATTGTTTCTTGGATTCCGAAGTGCAGACCACATGTATCGTTTCATATGCTACATGCTTTCGTCATTCAACGTGCCGTGCATGTGTCCCTGGAAAGCAATTGTAGACACGCCACTCCCTCCGTCGGAGTTGGCCACGAGCTTAGCGTGATGGTTTGGAATGCTTGGGATGAGGAGTGGTCCCAACACAAACATCTGTACGGGCAAAAGAATTTCAATAATGCCATTTCAGAACTCCCATGAAAGATGGTTTCTATAGAAATGGTGAGTAATGGTAGGATGCAGATATCGCATTTTGGCGCACTATCGGAGACAGCGAGCTAACATGGCTAGTACGTACGGAAGATCAGCGGGAAAATGTAATGACATTCAAATGACGGGCTCACACCGCAAAGTAAAGCGTACATTTTTAGCAACACTGCGAAAGAGTTCCCAGTGATCCAACCTGTCGGTGGTCGTTGTAGTTCATGGAAGTGTTTAAAGCAAGCCAGACTACAAGACGCAGTGCGAGAACTTGCCACGCAACTCCAAATATCCGAGTCTCGCTTATCACAAATTGCCGGTTTCCCTCTGAGTTCTCCAAGCGCAGAGATGAATATCGGTGAGAATGAGCTCCTCTGGTCATCCATGAGCCTGAGGTTCGTCCTTTTCATCCGCAATTAAAACTTGTCCCATAGTTCCTATTCCGATAATCACTCCCCTGGCAATCGTGACAATTAGGAAGATGACGACAAGAAAGATAAGCATCTTTCTTGATCACGGTTATGGCATATAACTGAGTAACCATGATGACTGTATGATGATTCAGTCCAGTTGATGTCAAGGGCACTGCACCTGAGTGGCTTACCGTTCCGCGCAGCATTTACGAGCACAGTCGTCTATAGTTGTGAGGAAAGAACAGCGCCCGTTATGACGGGATCGAAGATCCGATTCGGAATGATACAGTAAACTTACAGCTTACAAGGTTATTAGGTGTTACGTTCAAGCAAGAATCTGGTCGAGGATCTCACTTAACACTCACCCCTACATAAGAGCGCAGTTAGTTGAACGGAAACGGCAGGAATCAGTGCAGGTATTTACCATCGACACTGACAGAAGACCTGCCAGATGCTGCCGGTCAGAAAGGGACTAATGTCGTAAATGTAGGGGACATACACAGCAGGCTGATGCTGATCGTGCAGAATGAATCGATTATTAGCAAAGCGCCACCGGGTCAATTTAACAAACAGACACCGAGTATAGCATTGCCACATGCTAGTCACCTAGAATATATTGCGAAGTCGGCATAACTTTCCAGCTGTTATCAGCTGCGTACACCGGGATATAGGATGGTGACACATGCCTGTTGCTAAGTGCGCTACAAACGAAAGAGTGCTCACCCAGATTATAAGCTCAATCTATAAACCATCCTTGGTGACATAAGTGGAGCAGCAATATGACGTCAACACACCTCTTGTCCAAACGTCGATACCGAGAATACCGAGAATACCGAGGGACACGAATACCGACCGCAGCCGTCTAGGAGTGAAACAAAGAGACACCGCCGAGGAGACTGTGACAACCCCCAAATCAGAAGTTGTAGCATAATGAATACTGGAAAGAACCTCACCCGTACCTCTGCTTTCCTCTCTGCTTTCCTCGCCGCCTCCTCCTTTTGCCTCCCCTCATCATTTGCTATCCTCATTGCTTGGTCTGTCTCTGCTTGACATTGAGCCCGTCCCTATGTCCGTCCTTCCATCCTCAGCTGTAAAAATAAATGGATGAACGGTGTGACTGATTCTGGGGTGAACCTCTTCTGCCGTACTTCGTACTCCTTTGCCTTCTTCCTATCTTCTGCCGCATTTTCGATGCGTGCCCACTCGGTGTCGCATACCACCTCTACACTGTCCGCCTTCTCGGTCTTGAGCCCGAGATAATGATAGCGGCCCTCGTCTCCTGGTAATCAGGAAAGAGCCTTTTGAGGGCCTCCCGGACAGTGTGTACGCCAGTAGAACCGGTATTGGTACAGATGATATGTTGGAGAATGCTTGCTGAGCACGCACAAGAGCACGGATACTCGAACTGCCGAAGGNNAGTGGAGGCGGAGAAGTCGAGGTGACAAAGGTATTTGAGCCGGTTATATGTTCTGGATAGATACGATTCCACGGCAGAACCATTATTTGGGGTAGTGAAGCGGGCGGAGAGAAACTGACGGCGAGGCTGTTTATGATGACTGCATAACCTGTCTTGACGGACCGTTATTGGTCTCTGTAAAATCTGTACACCGGATGCGGATCTAGAACCGAATAAGTTGAACTTGAACATAGTAGCAAGCATCAAAGACTTGGATTAGCGCCCATTGTATGTTGATAATGGTATGTCTCACACTACGGTCTCGGTCTGCTTGGAAAGGTTTGTCCTGTATTCACTGTGCGGTCAATTTCGTATACTTGAAATGTGAAAACCCTCCAACTAGTGTCTCCTAAGATATTGCTAGGGCATGTCAAGGCTTGCCTAGTTGTCTACTAGGACGCGTCAAATTGTTTAAATGACAAAATGGTATTGCAATGGTGCTTAACCCATCTAATATGTTGGACTTGGATTAGTTACGAAATTGAACTAATCTGAGCAGTCTTATCAAAGTTCATCAGCCTTGTTTCGCAGCAAACATCTCAGGCTCACCATGCAGGCCG
This sequence comes from Suillus sp. MG131, assembly GCA_003313855.1. Taxonomy (NCBI): domain Eukaryota; kingdom Fungi; phylum Basidiomycota; class Agaricomycetes; order Boletales; family Suillaceae; genus Suillus; species Suillus sp. MG131. Next base: position 19,187 of record QLOO01001169.1, on the reverse strand, counting down.
AGTTCCCCTGCTTTCCTCTTCATTTCCTCCCATTGCCTCTTCACTTCATTTAACTTCCTCTCTGCTTCCTCTCTTTGTTTCCTCGCTTCATCTGCTTTCCTCTCTGCCTCCTCCCTTCGCTTCCTCGCTTTGTCAATCTCTGATTGATGTTGAGCCCGTCCCTCCGCCACAAATTCCATCCTCAACTGTAAAGATAAATCAGTAAATAACCCAGCCAATCCCAAAAAGAACACTCACCTGCCGCACCTCCTCCTCCTTTGCCCTCCTCCTTTCCTCCGCCGCATTCTCGATGCACGTCCATTCAGTATGATACTGCTCGCATACCGCCTCTACACTTTCTGCCTCCTTGATCTTCTCCCCGCAAAAGGGAGAGCGCCCCTCGATTTGCATCGTCTCCTGGCAATTAGGGAAGAGCATTTTAAGCGCCTCCCAGACGGTGTACGTATACCAATAGCATTGACATTGGTACAAATAAGAATGCTTGCTGAGCACATACAAGAGCACGGATACTTGAATTGCCAAGGGGCGAGCGGAGGCGGAGAATTTAAGGTTATAAAGGTACTTGTGCGGGCCATATTTACTAGCCAGGTATGATTTAATGGCAGAACCAGTGTTTGGGATGGTGAAGATGGCATAGCGGGAGGGAGTTGGAGAAACTGATGGCGAGACTACAGAAGCTTGCCCAACTGATCCTGACGAGCCATTGTTGTTCTCTGTAGAATCTGTGAATGATGAACGGTCCAACACTAGGATTGCGATGGCATGGTGTTGTGTTGGATGACGAAAATGGAGGAGTAAGAATTCATGTTCCACGCCAGTGGTGCATTTGGCGTAGACCATGCGTTCAAGCTGGCACTGCGAAGCAAGAATGTTTCCATGGCGTAGTATTGTGTGCCAATCTGCTACGTCGATTTGACAATAGCCAAAGCTGAATATGGGACTGGCATCAGTTGGATGTGTCATGAAAGGACGCAGAATCGCTGCAAGGAAACTACGAACACTGAAACAATTCGTTCCATGCTTAACACTTTTGATTTTGAAAGCCATTCCCTTGGTTTGAACTTTGAACACGAGTTACAGAGGCAGTTGCGCAACGCGCAGGTGAATTAGAAGAGCATACCTATTTTGACTTGGCCACTGACACACCGGTTCAAGGCCAGGTGGCACCAGCACAGCACTCAGCCAACCCTGCTACCAGGTTCATGGTCAAACTTGGCCAAGATACCGTAGGAGTACTATATGTATGGTTCAACTGCCACAAAAGGTTCCGAGTCGTCGAGAAACTTTATCGTAAGCGCAACATAAGCATCTTCAAGTTATTCCAGCCTCGTAAATTCATTCCGATTTTTCCACTAGTACAAAATTCTCCTCCAGACTCTTCCGAGACGAACAAAACGACACGTTTAACCACTCTTTCTTGGTTGACCTTCTCCAAAATCATCGAAAGCGCTCTGCATCTCTGACGTTGCTTCCTACACCTCGGTCCTCCTGGGACACATCACCACCGATCTCGTTCAAAAGCAGTGTCAGCTACCTGTAGGCATGCATCAGAACTCGAGGACGATTAGGGCTTGGTGAAAGCTATGCTGCTTGCATCAATGAAATGCAGCAAAGGTGAAGATAAAACTAGGCGGGCTATGCACTCAAGAGAAGGAAAAGACGCCGAACCACGGACGTCCTACCCACGCACAACGAAGATGATGATAAGAGCTCGTTTTAGACTGGTCGTAGTGCTGGCGCATTATCTCATGTGCGTGGAAAACCACCTGCAGTAGAGAGGACAAGTCACGTTCGCCCGCGCTGTTGAAGTATCACATCCGCAATCAAGTCCGTTTTGCCGCTTCCCTCCCGCAAAGCACCCCAAGTCCATTCCGTGGATCATCAGTGCAGCCACCTCTTCAACACCCCATTAGTCCCAGCTCCATTGATACATGATTTTTTTATAGTACGTATCACTCGCCCATCAGATTCGTACTAGATCCGCTTGACCGCATCCACCAATCAGTCGCTGCATTGATATGCCATATCCACTTAGGCACAAGCTGATCGCTCGGAGCTCTCGTGTCGAATACATCCAATGTTTATACCTTGAAGAAAATCCTGGCTATCTTGATGTATCCTTCAACTTGAAAGCGGAAGGATCTGTGTTACCGGTGGTAAACACTTTCGTCCAGAGTCAAAGACTCAAAGTTACATGCCGATCGAGAGTCTGAGACAGGAAGGTCAATTCTGATATGCTCTAATAGTAATGTACATTGCAAATGGATCTATTGGTGAGGAGGATATTGACGACGAGGAAGTGAGAGCAATCGTTAGACTACTGCACGGCGCTCGAGCTCGGCCACTCTTGCTCGCATTCGGTTCATTTTCAGCCTCATGCTCCCTCTCCGCTTCCTCCCTTTGCCTCCTCTCTTCATCTGCTCTCCTCCCTGTCTCGTATACTTTCCTATCCGCTTCCTCTCTTGGCATCCTCTCTTCGTCAACCTCTGGTTGACATTGAGCCCGTCCCTCCGCTAGACATTCCATCCTCACCTTCCAAAACAAATAAGTAAACAGCCCAACCAATCCCAAAAAGAACGCTCACCCGCCGCACCTCCTCCTTCGCCCTCCTCTTCTCCTCCGCCGCATTCTCAAAATGCGCCCACTCGGCGCGGTACTGCTCGCACACCGCCTCAACACTCTCCGCCTTCCTAATCCCCTGCCTGCAAAACCGAGAACGCCCCTCGCTCAGCGTTGTCTCCCGACACCCAGGAAAAAGCCTCTTGAGCGCCTCCCAAACAGTGTAGGCATACCAATAACACTGGTATGATTCGATGGCAGAGCCGTTATTAGAGGTGGTGAAGATGGAATCGTGGGCGGGGGTTGCAGATACCGAGGGGGAGACTACGGTTGATTGGCCAATGCCAACCGATCTCGATGAGCCATTGCCATTGCCACTACCATTGTTGTTCTCTGTAGAATCCGGACGCGATGTCCTGTATAATACTAGGATGGCGACAGCGTGGTGTTGCGTCAGATGACGGAAATGGAGGAGCAAGAATTCGTGTTCGACGCTGGTGGTGCATTTGCCATACACCATGCGTTCGAGCTTGCACTGCGAAGAGAGTTCGTTGCTCAAGAGCAACGTGTGCCAATCTCCTACATTGTTGTGGCTATCGCCTTCGGTGAACACCCCAGGTGCGTCGGTTGGAGATGCCATGAGGAGTCAAAGGATGCAGAATCGCTGCGAGGAAACCGCGAACGCTGAAACGCTTAACGCTTTTGCTTTTTGAAGGCCATTTCATTGCCTTGGAGGTTGACAAGGGTTGGAACACGAGGTAGAGAGGGTGAGTGGTGAGTGGCTCATGTGTTTGGAAGAAGCAGCGTGGTCACCCTGGTACTGTCAATGTCATTCGGAATCATACTTCTTGTTCCTTATGGCCAGTTCTTGGACCCATCATATCATTGCTCCGGGTCTGGACATCCTATCCCAGTCCCATAACAACAGAATCGGGCATTTGATTATGGGCCAGGCAAGTTCTGCGCCATCAAAACACACAGGCGGCGGCCCTGCTCCCACTCAAATTTAAAATCCAGATTCATGATCAAATTGGCCAGGATACCGTAGGGGATGAATGCAAAGAGAACAAGTGCGACAATAAACAATGAAGTGCTTAAGAAGCTCATGCGAGCAAGATGGTAGTTTGCAAATATACTAAAAGCAAAAGATATCGAAAGCAATATGCGACAAATGCGAAAACAACTGTCATGTGAGGTTCAGGACAACGTTCGTCATGATGAAATGCAAATTCCCTAAGTCCAACTGCGTCATAAACACCAATCACTCGAATCAAAGGAACTATGTCACATACCAGAGTCAGCTTGAGAAGTCTAGGGAAGAAAGTAGAAAATGATGGTAATGCCGTCTATCTTGTTGTCATTATATGGTACAACGGGACGCGAGCAGGCCCGTAGGGTATGTATGAGCATAGTATGTGAGAAATTGTGCGGCATGTACAGATGCGAGTCATGAAGTGCTCTGCGTCATATTTTATCGTGCTTGAGTGGGTCTGTACGTACGATCAGTAAAGCAGACAGTAATGTCAATTAGGACCCATACCGTATGTATCCTAGCAAAGCGGGGGCATTGTGTCATTTCATAAACGTCTCAGTAAAGAAAGAGTTGTCATAGCCATTTCCAAGTCGTGGGAAACCGGCCAGATTTGTTCGTCCTATTGCGCGTGGACACCCGCGCCACCATCTATGATCCAGCTTGCACGGGGTGTCTGAGTCACTGTCGCACAAGCGCCCCCCTGCTGGTCGTCCTCTCGATTTTGCACGCCTTCGTCGAAATCTTGGGTATCAATAGTACCAAATGTCGTGGTACTGTGCATCCGGTTATTGATGAGCTGCATGATGAATCGTAAGCCATGCAACGACGAGCGGACGAGGCTAGGACAAAGTGATACTCACGCCTCCAATTGGCCGAGAGTAATCTTCGAAATCCCGTAAACTTGAATTGCTCCTTCCTTCAACAGGGTCGCGTAGGCGAGGATCAAGAAGTCCGTCAGCTGGGGTAAGGCGCGACTCGTCAGCGGGCGCAGGAGAGGAGGTTGACTCCACTACAAGCCATGGCCACGAGGGTGGCTGCAAGCCATCCTCATGTTCTGCCACATTGACATGAATGTACGGCGAGCGAGGCCGCGGATCGGGGTTAGAAAGGACGAATCGTGGGGATGTTGACACGAACGCAGGTTCGGGAGTGGCAGGGGAGACAAAAGCCGAGAAGACCTGCGAAGTAGTACTTGGGCCAAAAGCATTCATCTTCTCAGCAGCGCCCTCGCGCTCTATGTCTCTAGGCAATTCTTTTGAGGAATCTGCCTTTGGGCTCGGGGTGTTGCCCCGTCTGAGACGACCGAAGAAGGCTCGTACGCCGGCATGTCTCTCGTCCACAGAGCCCGATACAGATGCGGACGCAGTACTGCTGCTTCCAGTGCTCTCTCGCTTCCCCTTCCTCCATCTCGTAACGCGGCTGCTCTTGTAGCTAGTCGGAGCAGCACTAATCGCAAGTCCCAGCGCAGGTCCCTGATGTGATCCAGTCCCAGACGAGGTACTCCCAAAACCAAAACCATACCCATGCGAAGACGTACTCCGCAAGGCACCTTGAGACGAAATACTCCGCAAAACGTCAAACGAAGTAGTCACGCTCAGCATACCCGAGGACGGTGACGTAGGTGAAAGGTTATGGCCATTCATGCTTCCTTCAGGCGAACCGAACGCCGACCCTAGCCTGACTTTGTTGCCATAATCGAGATAGGAAGATCCGCTTCCGGCTCTCGTCAAGAGTGGTTCCTCGCTCCCAGTCCTCGTCCTAGTTCCAGTTTCGGTTCTGGTAAGAAAATGGGTAGAAGAATGGGAGTAATTCGATGCAGCCGAAGGCGCGGGAATGACGCTATACCCCCCAAACCATGCGGAAGCATCAGGCCCAGGCGAACTTCTTCTTCGTGAACCATTAGAGGCATGCGGTACATACGCGGACGGCGGTGGGGGAGCGGAGTATGCAGATGGAGGCGGAGGCGGAGATAATGGGAAGACATGGGGACCATCGTTATCCTCTCCTGGAAGTGAATATGAAGGCAAAGTAGGGGACGAAGCGCGTGCAATTGTCAGTTCCCCTGAGACTTCTCCACTTTCTCCTTCAATTTGGGCATTCCTTCCCGCACCCATCCCCGCATTGAGAGCTGCGAGAATCCCAGCATAACGTTCCTCCATGTCTACTTCAGCTTCGAGCGGGCCGCCAGGTGCCCATGGAGGAATCGCGCTCGCATCATGAGATAGCTTGCGCTGTCGGCGACGAGCACAGAAAAGCCAGAGAACAGAGAAGGCAATAGCTCCGAGGATGCCGAGGATCAGACCGGCAATAGAACCGGGGGAACGGGAGAGCCTACGGAGATCCCCATTAACACAATTATAGCAAGTGTAACAACGCCACGAAGGCGAAGTGGCCTACCTGTTCCCAGTGGTATCTACCACGGCAGTACTGAGCACCCCGTTCGTTGTCGTTGTCCAAGCGGTGGTGGGATGACCCGACATGACGGAAGTCAGAATCAGCGTTGATGTCCACGGAGCGGTGGCCGATGAAGCGCTGTATGTGTCGATCTTAGTAGTGGAAATAATCAACGTGGTGGGAAATGGAGTGATCGTGCTTCCCGAGACAGACACTGGAGAAGGGCTGAATGCAAAGGCTGTGTCGGATGACGAAGATGAATCTCCCGATAGCGAATAGTCTGTGGAAGCTGAAGTCGAGACCACTGCGGGAGTAGATGTCATCGTTGCTGGAAAAGACGAAGACGACGAGGTAGAAGGAAGAGGGATGGGTGAAAGAGTGGAATATGGAGCAAAGCCAGGTGCAGTAGACGTTGAGGATGCATGGGATGTCATAGTGGGTGTAGACGATGATGATGAGAGTGTACCGGAGGACGAACTGTCAGAACTTGTCCTCAGAGAAGACCACAAGGGCGTACTTGAACTTGGCCCAGTACTCGCGCCCGTTGTCTCGGAATTTGTAATAAGTGATGAAGAACTGTGAATGTGAAATTACATGAACGTGCCCCAGATAATGTCGGAAGGACCTACCTCGAACTGGATGACAATGAAATGGACAGCGGTTGAGATCCAATGTTGACGGTCGTCGGAGAGGGAGTGGAGGTCTGTTGCAGATAACCATTTCCAGCATTGGATGGATAGATATTTGCCTGAAGTGAGGAGAGTAAAGTGAATAGCCAACAGGCATCAAGAATGATACATTCGAAATGGAAGTGGACGATGACAACACAATAGCGAACACGAAATAAAAGGAGAATATAAGTCGAAAGTTGGTGAATGTGTCAATGTTCACAAGTGTGAGAGAGATGCAAGGTGAATGATGGGCATGATGGAAGCGAAGAACGTATGGAGCCAATGTCATTGATCGGACACAGACAGTGAAATATCGTACGCACCTGAGAAGCCATAGCACTAGATGTTGTGAATGGTTGTGACGACGTCAAAGACTGAGAACTCCCGAGCACGTCGTTGGTGGGCTGGAAACCAGTACTGCTCAATATATCCGAGCTGTGGGATATCAACGGTGACGGGCCGGCATTAACAGGCCCGTCACTGAATAAATTACTGATGGAGGACAAAACCGGGTTCGTCGACGTCGAGTCTGCGGGTGCTCGTTCGACGAGGGATGGAATATAGTTGCAAGACGGATCGAGAACCATATCTAGATGCTCATGTATATAAATAGTCGGGTAGCTGGCGCTCAGAGTAGTAAGTGCTGATGGTTTTGGAGAAGGACAACCAAGAAAGAGGTAAAACGTGACACGTTTGGTTCGTCGGTATTTCGAGTCTGGAGGAAGGTTTTGTACTAGTCGGAAAATTAGATGAATTATAGCGGGGCTAGAATAAGACGCTTACGAGAAAGTTCCTCGACAACGAGTCGGAACCGCTGTAGCAACGGTATATAATACACTGGTCGACGCAGCGACGACAGGGTTCGCTGTGTCTGTTCTGGTGAGAGTTCAGTGTACAGGAAAGAGGTCGAGACGATGGCTCGGAGACCGATTTGCAGATATGAGCGCTTGAATGTGATCGCATCGCATCGGGCTTGGAAGTATAACAGACCCTTCTACGCCAGAAATGTGAAAGTAATTGCCAACGTCAGTTTTTACACATCATTCAAAATGCCATGCCCAAACCTCGGGTTCGTATCCCCATCTTCTACATGATCCTGCAATACATGAAGCTTTGAAGAGCGTAAAACATATAACACATAGAATGACGTCGCATGCACCACAAGGTGCGTGATGGGTCGAGGCACTAGGAGGCAGTGAGCACGATGCAGCGTGCTTTGGCGTGCATCCTTGGACACCTGCCTTTTTGGGGCTCACACGTTCCCGGGGATCCCCCACTGTTCGGCCCACCGGTCATGTCAAGTTACACGAAGCCCGTTAGTCTTTTCCTCAGGCCTCATGTCGTCCAACATGTAATACCGTGGCACACGAATCACGCCTCTTCCACTCTGCGCACAGGCTTGCTGTGTTTACCTTCAAGTTTTTGCATGTTTAACCGCCAGATCGCAATGCCAAGGGACAGGAACACGAGTCCCCTGCGGTTACTTACCAGGGCTTCCGATCTAACCGCTACGGTCTCTATCCCTCCGTCGACTCCGGACTATCTCCGCGTGCGTCATGTCTTCTCGTCAATGACGCGCCGCACGCACCCCCTGTACCACGACAACTACATCCGTGCCAAGCCCAGCGCTGTTCGAGGAGACTTAAGGCGTGACAAAAGCCTCGGAGGCGGCGTCGCGCTGGACACCCCATGATGCCTACTTACCGGTCCTTCTGGTCTTCTTCTCTACCCCGCTTCAACATTTCATAGCAAGTATCAGATACAGCATATCTCGGTCCTTGTTGATCCCGTGAGTCACGTTCGACGTCACTCACCGTATCATTCAGTTCTTATCTCGCCTCATGTATGGAAAGAAGATAGTCCCATCCAGAGAATCCAGTCTTTTCGGCTCCACATCAGTCCATATTATGCACTCACCAGACTCCTATCTCACGGCCCGAGTTGGTTCGAGACGAATCTAATACCACGGACAAGTCGCCATCAAATGTCATGGAGAGTCACTGTCAGAGCGACTGGTTACGAGTCTAAACCCAAGGTTGACTGATCTCGAGCGAATCTGGTTGATCCTGAACGTCGCTCCAACTTTCAAGATACTTTCTGTGCCTGCCGCTGTCATTGGGTGTAAAGATTTTCATTTATCTATCTATTGATGAGGTTCCACGATGGGCTTCTATCAACTTGGCGCTGGAGCGACACAATGATTGATCACTTGTTGTTCGGATAACTTGGCACGTCGAACAAGGCTTAAATATGAAGCGCCTCCAGGCTCCACATGGAACTACGCAGTAAGTCCTAAAATGTCCACGGAGCGGGTGAAATCGGGACATCGCGCTCACAAAAAGTTACCCGTCATCCCAGGGCGGTTGTTACCCAGCCCCTGAATAGACTCGACCAGTATTCAGTCTAGCCCCTGAAGGGATTTTGTCAACTTGGCCATTAGCGCCACCTACCTAATCCACGCTCTGCTGCGTCTAGACCCTGCAGAGAAAGCGCTCGTGGTGGTAGTAGTGCGGTAGAGTGTAAATTCGGCGCGCAGCAATACATTTTTGCATCTAGTGTTGCCGACACTGGCATCATATCTAGCGTTTTTGACGAGCGCGATGCATCATGTGACGCCGAATTTGGGGTCATGGCAGGGGTCCGCCGAGCTGCGGGCTCGGCGAAGGTGACTTTACGGAGAGTTACCGTTGGGCCTTGGCAAATAAGTCACCAAAGTTTCCGCATCACGTGTGCGGAGAAATGGGGCGAACGGAGTTTGAAAAACGGTGCCAATAGAGGCATGGCCCCTGTAAGGAGTACCACTCCGTTGACCATGATAGAATTCCCTTTGCACAAGCCTCTTGCTCAGCTCTAAAGCATGTCTTTTCGCAATCCACTCGTCACTCATGATCCATGATCCACCATTAAACTCCTTCTCAACATTACACCCCACTACAAAATCGTGATGCCTACTCCTTGAAGCATGGTATCTAAAGAACGAAAAAAAAACTCTAGGCAGTACTACAATAAATGTGCAAAATACTATAGTATAATCATAAAAAAACTATCAGCCTCGTATCGTCCTCGTCTCCCCTACCCGTCACCACACGTAGCATCTCGTCACCTGGTCGTCGGTAATGACAATATGTACATGGTCATAAACACGCATATGAGCACTTCATACGCATATTTACTTCCTAGCCTGCTTCTCCGGGACGAAAATCCACCAAACGCTGATAAGCAAACGGATACCAGCGCCGATGCCCAGCGTAGCAGCCGAACCAACAATGTCGAGCAACACGCGGCCAACGAAGCCGCCCAAAAACAAACTGATAATCGCCATGATCTTGTGATCGCGCGAAATGACGACTCGCCGGATGTCGAAGAGCTTAGGGTCAGCCATGAGCTCACACCAAGTCGTCGTGAGCACGACTGCGGAAAAACACAGATTAGGGAAAGAAACAGAATAGGAAAATACCTGAAACGCACCTGTAGTAGTGAACTGCGTATTGACGCGCTTTCCCATGATGCCCTGCAAGCCCATGCTCGCGCTCATGAACCCAACGCACACGAAAGACAGCACGTTGGTCCATGCGGGGTTGGCGCGCGAATCAGCGACGCTGCCCTGGTGGCTCTGCCATATCGCGATAGCAGCGGCCATTGTAAAGAGGGTTTGAATGAACGTGCCGAGGGATAGCCACAACCGTGTTTTGCAGCCCAACTTATCGCCGAGGCGCCCGATGAAGGCGCCAAAAATGAACGTGAGTACTGAGCAGAGCGCTTGACGGTCCGCTATATGGAATGAATGGTCGTGTTGTCCGTTGAACAGGCGGGCAAGGGCAAGGGCGAGCTAATGCGCGAATGTTAGTTGGGAAATCTTCTGCAACTGGAGGTACTCGTACTTGTACGCTGTTTCCCGTTTGGAAAGCGCACCAGACAAATATAGCAGAGAATGTGACCGAGTCGCTGAGAGGAAAAAAAGTGAGATGCGACGTAGATGAAGAGCACAGTCTACGCACATGAAACCAGTCATGAAGCAATACGCAGTCAAGGGCGCGGTGGACTGCTCTCCATCGACTTCCGCCAACAGATGGTCCTTGAATCTCGCCATAACCGAAGCTTCACCGTCGCGTCGCTTCCTGCCTATTGGATACTGTAAAAACCGGTTCTGGACGACAGGGGGAGGCAATGTCGATGACGTTGGGTCCTGGGTGGCGTCCATGTTGATGATTTCAAAGATATTCGGATCGTCAAATGTACCCCCACCGGGTTCGTCGTCGAGCTCAGGCTCGTTTTCAGAGACAGAGAAAAGATCGAGGTCGGAAGGAAGGGAGCCCTTGTAAGGAATGAGTGGGATGCCGAGTGCTTTAAAGGAGGTGGTCCGCTGGTGTATGCGGTTGAAGGGACCGAGGCTCAGTCGGTTTTTCGCAAACGAACGAGCATGCATCGATGCGCCGCAGTGGGCATTCAAATCAATTTTCCATGGTACGATTCTGGGCTTTCTGACTGGTTTATTCGCCTCCCTTGCCGTCAACCTGCCGTTAACTTGGCATTTTATGTAACGAGAGAAGCGAAGTTGCGAACGCTGGTGGTGAAAAACAGATTTTCAGTGGCATCGCCACGTATTTCGGTGTACTAAGGTGTGTAATGAATATGTAACTATGGGTATTTTGACGCGTCCGAGTCCGAGCAGGACTGTAATCCTGACGCGTCCGAGCCCCAAGCAGGTGAGTTCACCGTACGCGAGAAAGACTTTACACTGGCACTGGTAGCTGCTCGTTGCAGTGATCTTGAAGGATAACCGTTACTGGTTGCAACATTTATATCCTTTCACGGCGTTTATTCGAAAAGAACCTGTAGTGCCCTGGAAAGCTCCGAGTCTAGAGTCACTTAATACTATGATGTAACTGATAGTCTACACTGGCAGGACTCAAGCTTCAAGATTGACATGTTAAAACTCCCGGCGCCGTACAGCAAGGCGAAGTAATGTTCCCTCGGAATCAGGCTGATACAAAGATCGGACCAAATCGGCCTCAAAGATTGCCCACTGGACGTCGTAATTTTTTTTTGATCCCGAATTGCGCAATTGATATGATAGGGTCCTGGGACCTGTCTGATGATGGAAGTACGTAGAAGGATTCTTCTTGCCAGTTCCGCACTGATTCACGAGACAAACTCACCAGATGATCAAATCCGGAAGATTAGATTCTTGATAGTTGCTCAATAAGCTCTCAGGAGTCGCCATTTCCATCACGGTTGTTTGGATCCGAGGCTGTTGCCAAATAGCTCATCGATAAGATTGGTGGCAGCAATAATGAAATTAAGTTCATTTCTTAAAATGTCAGAACTGACGCACGTTGCTCGGCTCAGCGCGCTTACGATGATTGGACGGCACAGGACTACCTGAGCGAGGTTTACGACATCAAGAAGAGATAACAATGTTGAGCGCGTGCAAGGATATTTTGAAGAAAGATGAAGTCGCGGTACTATCTCCGGCAGTCATTTCACAACGGACAGCTCATGCACAGGACATGCAGAGCTCTCATCAGAACGTCTTTTTATCCAACGTAACGTTTACAATGGACGGATCGATAAAGCGGACTCATCCAGTGCATTCACCATCATGTGAAGCGTCCCAAACAAATTCCTGCTGGAGACTCATCTTGGTGAAGACTGCTGATTTCGAATGTTAAGTATAAATATCACCATCGCCGGTGGAAATAAATGGGAGTATCTGGGTAAAGACTTCTATGGTTATGATAGGACCAGTGTCATGAGTTTCTGATTATTGGCAGGGAGAAACTCTATCTTGCTCAGAACCAAGGAGATGGCCGAGAGTTATTTGGATTCAGGAGCTTTTGAACGGAATGAAATTTAACTGGGTGCGCTCGTGTAGCTTGAACAATTTGAATTGATGTTTCATCTAGGTTATACTATAGACGGTCTCGATACAGAGCTACTAAGAGTGAAAAGCATACAGAATGGAAAAAAAATACTAGTCATACTGAGTATTACAACTGTCCGGTGCCCAGTATCGTCTATAAAGGTGTGAATGTTTTCCTTTCTTCGCCAGCAATATACACACGCAAATGCAATATTCACAACCTGGGGTTCTTCTCTGGGGTGAAGAGCCACCAGACACTAGTGACAAACCTGATACCTGCAGCAATTCCGAGAGTTTTAGCAGAACCAATCTTGTCGAGCGATGAACGGCCAGCGAAGCCTCCCAGTACAAAAAAGGCGACCGTCATGATCTTATGATCACGCGAAGCGGCCAGCCGACGGACGTCAAGAAGCTTTGGGTCAGCCATGAGCTCACACCATGTTGTCGTGAGCGCAACTGTCCGCGGAGTCAGGATAAGACCTTTCTTTTGAAAGAAATATGGCAAATGCGCACCCGTAGTGGAGAAGTGAGTGTTGACCCGCTTCGCCATGACGCCCTGAAGGCCCATGCTTGCACTAAGAAACCCGGTAAACAGGAATGACATCGTCCCAGACCACGCGGGGTCGTCCCGAGCATCGGCAACACTGCTCTCTCTGTCCTCCCACATCAAGACCCCGGCCGCTATCGTGAAAAGAGTCTGGATAAATGTACCCAAGAAGAGCCATATTCTCGACTTGCTGCCAATTTTGTCGCCTATGCGGGCGCCAAGAAACACGGCAAGAACGAAAGATATCAACGAGCAAAGCGCTTGCTGGTCTGCAAAGTGGAAGCTGTAGTCGTGCTCCCCATTGAGCAGGCGGGCCAAAGCGAGGGCAAGCTATCAGTTATTTTTAGCTTTGGGACTTTTGATTTGTGAAAGTGTTCATACCTGCAGAGTGTTCCCTGTCTGAGAGCCGCACCAGATAAATATGGCAGTAAATATGACAGCATTGCTGAAAAAATCAAAATTCAGATCTGAAGTGAAATATCTTCATATCGATAGACGCACATGATGCCAGTCATAAAGCAATATGAAGCCATGGGCACGGAAGCCCGCTGTTCATCGACTTCCACGAGTAGATATCTCTTCAACCTTGCCATAGTTGTCGCATTGTTCTGGAGGTCAGTGATTTTGGCTGCCCATATGGAAGAATACGATTCCTTATTCTGGATGACAGGTGGGGGCAACACTGTCGAGGTTCTGGTCTGTGTGATGCTCATGTTCGTGGTTGTAGCAGCGTCCGAATATAAGTGTCACTACTGGTACTTCTGTGAAAGGGCCGTCGGCTCTATCTTGTTACTAAAGATAGAGGGGCGATCGAAGTGGAGGAATTATGGGAAAATGGAGAAGTCGGCCCAATTTTAAAGACCTTGGTTCATAGTGGTGTTGCTAATTGGACTTATTCAGGCTTTTATGTTCGAGAATCAGTGGTGCACCGCCGAGGGTATATATCGAGTTTCCATGACACAATTACTCACTCATTATTCATTGTTTTTCCGACTTTATCGCGATTTTATATTCTTGGCACTGTAAATGAAATGCCCGTTGGGTATTAGGGATAAGCCCGAGAGGGATGCAGGGTGAAAATTCGAGTGACCATAGTGAATAATACTTTAAGTTAGGCCTACTCGGGCCGTGTTGTGAATAGGCCAAACATTTGCTGACGATAGGACAAAGATAGCTTCACCTTGACGATTTGCAGCCGATACCCCCAAAAATGAAATGAGAGGCGGTGCGTCTTGGCCTTTGCCCTGTTCGTGACAAATTCACGATAAGATCAATATGACGGGTCAGCTCTGCTTTCGGAAGGCAAATATGACCCAAGCAATCAGGTAAACCAAAGCATTTGGGCGCCGCTTGGCAGGAACATTCCGTTCAAGATGATTTGAAATTGTGCAAGGGTTGTTTGGATCAGAGGCTATTGCCAAACAGCTGCTGACTTAATCATCCAAACGGGGTAACACTTAGTAACAACGGTGATCTAACAAGTTGTTGACTGTCAGAGACACTCATGCCTTTTAACACGGACCACTTGGCAAGTTTTGACGGCCGCATCTGTGTAAATAGTCTGACTGACAACTTTTTGGCTACTAGTAGTCGAGGCGACTCTAGTGCACTCGTGGACCCACCCACACCTTCGAGTCTGCGGCACCGTCACAGTAATACGCGTGTAGCTTCTCTCCGCAGCTCCGTGGGGCGCCATTGTGGTGTTATGCGATCACATGAATGACATGTACACTTTTCAAGATAGATGGTCGTAATTTGTATTTCAATACTTTAAAAACGAGTCATAAAGGAAGATACCACAAGCAAACAATTAGACCTGAATAGAGGTACGTGCTTGTTATTCCTGGATCATTTACATAGGAGAGTGACCCTCCAATCCGCAGCCTTGATATTCTTACATATTAGGTTGGCTACAGCGGGCATCATGAGTCCAAATTCACACGAATGTTCCACGGATCTAAATCGATTGCTTGGCCACCCTCGGGGGATGCCTCTTGGTATGATGAGTTAGACAGCGCCAAGGGAGGGTCAAACGGAGTAAGTTTTTAGAACGCGATAAGGAAGCAAATCTGTAGGTCTTACGACTCATACTTACGCGAGCACAACCGCAGGTACTCGAGGAATCATACCGACGATTATCAAGATGCAAGAGTGGAATCGAGCTGGAGACTACCCTGAAACTTTGTGGGTTCATTATGTTGCGATTGCGATCTATTGATACCGAGGTGTTGA
This sequence comes from Suillus sp. MG131, assembly GCA_003313855.1. Classification (NCBI taxonomy): domain Eukaryota; kingdom Fungi; phylum Basidiomycota; class Agaricomycetes; order Boletales; family Suillaceae; genus Suillus; species Suillus sp. MG131. The sequence continues at coordinate 3,888 of QLOO01001169.1, read as the reverse complement.
CCGCCTGTATCGTTTTGTGCTACATACTATCATCATTCAACGTGCCGTGCATGTGCCCCTGGAAAGCAATTGTAGACACGCCACTCCCCCGTCGGAGTTGGCAACGAGCTTAGCGTGATGATCTAGAATGCTAAGGATGAGGAGTGGTCCTAACGCAAACATCTGCACGCGCAAAGAATTTCAATAATGTCATCGTAAATCAGAACTCCCATGGAAGATGGTTTCTATGGAAATGATGAGTAGTGGCAGGATGCAGATATCGCATTTTGGCGTACTATGATATTTGGAGACAGCGAGCTAACGTACGGAACGTTAGCGGAAAAATGTAACTACATTCAAATGACGAGCTCACACCGCAAAGTAAAGCGTACATTTTTAGCAATTTTGCGAAAGAGTCCCCAGTGATCCAACCTGTTTGTGGTCATTGCAGTTCATGGAGGTGTTTTAGAGCAAGCCAGACTACAAGACGCAGTGCGAGAACTTGCCATGCAACTCCAAATATCCGGGTCTCGCTTATCACAGATTGTCAGTTTCCCTCTGAGTTCTCCAAGTAAGTGCAGAGATGATCATCGGCGAGAATGACATCCTCTGGTTATCCATGAGCCTGAGGCTCATCCTTTTCATCCGCGATTAAAACTTGTAGTTCCTATTACAATGATCACTTCGCTGCCAATCGTGACAGTTAGGAAGATGACGAAAAAATATCTTTCTTGATCACGGTCATGGCATATGACTGAGTAACCATGATAACTGTATGATTATTCAGTCAAGTTGATGTAATGGGCGCTGCACCTGAGTGGCTCACCATTCCGCGCAGCATTTACGAGCACAGTTGTCTATAATTGTGTGAGGAAAAAACAGCGCCCGTTAGGTCCGATTCGGAATGATACAGCAAACTTACAGCCTATAAGGTTGTTAGGCATTACATTCAAGCAAGATTCTGGTCGAGGATCTCACCAACACTCACCCCTACATAGGAGCGCCGTGAGTTGAACGGGAACGGCAGGCATCAGTGTAGGTGTCTGCCATCGACAATGACAGAAGACCTGCCAGATGCCGCCGGTCAGAAAGGGAATAATGTCGTAAATGTAAAAAGACATACACAGCAGGCTGATGCTGATCGTCAGATCGTGCAGAATGATCAGTTGATTATTGGCACAACGCCACCGGGTCAGTTTAAAAAACAGACACTGAGTATAGCATTCCCATGTGCTAGTTACCTAGAATATATTGCGAATCAGCATAGCTTTCCGGCTGTTATCAGCTGCGTACACTGAGACATAGGATGGTCACACGTGACTGTTGCTAAGTGCGCCACAAACGAAAGTGCTCATCCAGATTAGCTCAATCTATAAAACCATCCCTGGCGACATAAGTAGCTGCTCCAATAATGACGTCAACACACCTCTTGTCCAAATGTCAATGCCGAGAATACCGCGAGGACACGAATACCGACCACAGCCATCTAGGAGTGAAACAAGGAGAAGTCGCCGAGGAGACAGTGACGACCCCCAAATCAGAAGTTATAGAATAGTACGCTGTGCGAGGTGAAACTCATCCGAATTAATTGACAACTCAGCGTCCGTCATAAATAAGTATATATCAGTGGATGAACGGCGGTGTGGATCTGCTTATGCGGACCGCATCGCTATTGAATAACTTTCTTACATTTCTGTCAAATATATCTGTGATATTCAACTGTTCACCGACGGTTCCGACTCGACATGATGCCTCCACCTCCGCCAGTCTGAGCAGCACCTGCTCTCATCTCGTCCTCATCGAGGCCGGCCTCGGCTAGAATCTTCTCCACTTCTTCAAGGATAGGTTTGTACTCCGCTAACGGGGCAACAAAATGAATGGTCAGCGACACACATGGTCAATGCTGACCAACAACGATCAGACGCACCATATCGCTCTTCTGCAAAACTGAAGCCATCCCTCCTGAGTTGTTTGCCCCGGTTATCGCTCACGCCGTAGGCTTTCTGGGTCCAATATTCGCCTTTATGATGATGAGGGCTGAAGTAAGACTGGAGTAAAGTGAAGCTTACGACTTCGGGCATAAAACAGGGCTAGTGTCTCTCCTGGTTCTGGTGTGCTGATCACATCCTCCGCAGATCGTGTCGTGTCTTTGGATACACCCATGAACGCCGTCGCTTGCGCACGTACCTCGTGGTGCTTGATGCTCCATCAATTTTCACGGCACAACACAGCAAATCAGATATACACTCACTCGCACATCTACGGGCTCCTCAGCTTCTTCAGCATCCTGACTACCAAGCACTGCATCATCTTCCCCTACCCGCGTCTCAGTATCACTATCACCATCCTCGTCACTTTCTACACCCTCGTCGTCATCGCTGCTGCTCTCGTCGCCCTCTGCTGGAATAACGATGCCGCTGTGCTTGAGGCACGTGTACCGTTCGAGCCTGTCGAGCTGGATCGAATAAAAATCGTCGAGTGTGTATTCCCTTGACCCACGCTCAAAGATGCCGCCATAGCTGATATGGAGGACAATTCGGCCAGGACGCAATGGTCATAACAAGGATTTACGTACATATACAGCGTATTCCTCAGCACAGCTAGCATAGCGTTGTAGCGTGGTATCGGGGTCGTCAGTATTGGGTCATCAGGATCATCATTAGGGTCCTGCTAATCTCATCTCAATATCAAACACCGCCTGCATAAGTGAGATCAGACCTCGGTGTTCTTAGCCTCTTGGGTCTCGACTGCATCATCTCCGTCCGAAATTTCCGATTCAGCCTGCTGAACAGCTGCAGCCTTTCGCTTTCCACCTTTCCCAACTTTTTTCGGCTTCTTGAGTACCATTGATTGCCAACGCCCATTGCCAACGAGTTGGTATCCGTAGCTACGCAAGATTTGGTCAGTCTGCAGTTCCATGGTCAATATAACCGCAAGCCAAGTCAACGTCTCACAAGATGGCACTGTATGAAACCATGCAAGAACAACCCGGAAATCGGCTCAGGCTTCTTCCAATGACTTACAGATCATTCCAAAATACGCTCTCGAGGCTCTCTTCATCCCTGTCGTCGTCTGTCACGCCGCCAAACAGGACACCTATAGCCTTGGCTGACCACAGCGCCATTGTGCAGCCACTCCGGATATGCGGTGCGAAGGATGGTTTCTTTCGCTTTTCCCATTTCAAACCTAGCGAATCCGAGGAGACTGCGAACGAAGATGGAGATTGGGAATTTTCGAGGGACATGCTGTGTACGAGCTGAAGTGGGATAGGAAGCTGGAGATGGAAAATCTTACCGGAGAAACCAGGTATCATCGAGCATTACGCCAATAGGGCGTTTACCCTTGGAGTATTCTTTACAATAACCTCCTACATGCATCCTAGGGAAGTGGTGTCTGATGACAAATTTGCATACATACCATGTAAAACAATGCCTTCTGGCGTAGAGAGGAATGAGAACCCGCTTCTTGCGCTACATGGTAATCGATGTATGACTTGATGTAGCTCATAGAAGCAAACAGGGAATAACGCACGATGGTTTCCGATCGATATCCTTGAATTCAATTTGTCGCCATTTATACTCTTGAGTATCAAATACCCAGGTATCGTTTAGATATTGGGCTTGATGTTTCATATATATTAGTGCAACATGAACAAGCGGAATCTCATGCTGGAGACATACTGCGATGCCCTGGGTCATAGAAGCCGCCAAAAAGAACTATGTAGTGCTTCCACATTGCCATCCTGCACCATGCTAAGAATTCGAAGAGGCATAAAAGCACTTCTTACGCACCGATGTCCCGATCTCGCGCTGGGTCTGATCTTAGTATCTAAGCGATCCCACGAATGAGTGCTGATATCAAAGCACCAAAAATCCCTATAGTGATGGAACGTGTTCTGATGCAATGAAC